>JANBPO010008819.1:994326-1228176 GCA_024336825.1 Amorphophallus titanum
AGAGGAAGAAGCCGTAGCTGGTGCACTCCGCAAGGGCTTCAAAGCCCCGGTGTACTGGCTCGATTCTCAATGCTGCTGGCACCACTCAGCACGATACCGCTGCCTATGCAAGGCAACCAAAGCCACTCACACGGCCAAACACAGCTCTTCACCCAAGAGCAACTCTCTACAATTGAATCTGGGACCTCCAGATCACACTAATCATGAAACACACGCCATACTCCACTACTAATCCAATCCTGGAGCCTGCGGGTTACCGACCCACATCACTTTTGCTGTGCAACTCTACACCGATAATACTGCAAGAATGGGGAAAAACTTGGCATCCGCCAACACAATCTGCCAACAACCGTAGGTCTTAAACAATAGGGCACTTAGAGATACCCCACACCAGCCTTATAACATGACACACAACCTCAGCTGGTGCCTCTACTTGCCCGATTCAACATGACCTGACAATGCCTACTCACCAAGACATGACGAGCGATAACCACAGAACCCTCACAGGTAGCTCCACTGTCAACGGACAAGATGCTTCCGGGGACCCCGAATACACCTCGGGAAAAACACAGGCATAAGGAAGCACAATTATAATAGGGAAAATAATGGAATTAAACACAAGCATGGCATACAATAAGCAAAATTTCACGCGTACCTTCCACGGAGTGAGCACAATAACCCCACCTTGTCAAGTGCCCCACGCACACCGGGTACCCTAACTCGCCAGGCTAGTGGAACGCTGCAAAGATGGATAGGACTAGGGTGACCACCATGGGCACTCACGAGCAACATGACCAATCTGACCACACCTGAAACACTCCAGCTCAGCTTCATCCACGGCACATGGCCCACCCTCGTGAAACCCGTCACATCTTGGACACTGTCCTAGCTACCCACTCATATCATGTTGCAGTAGTCAAACTACTAGCTACTAAGTAGTCATTACAGACACCTACTTCTCTTGCTAGAGCTGCTCCTTCTAAACAACCTAGTCATCTGACTGGACCTCGATCTCGAAGGGGAAGAACTTGAGCCAGGAGATGGAAGAGATGCCAATTCTGACTGCCTTTGGAACTGCTGGGGAACATACTGCTGCTGAAGGGCCCTCAACTGACCTTGACCTAACTGAGACTGCCACGACCTGACCTGCTCTCGGGTCCTCTGCCAATCCTCCTTTAAATCTGCCGTAGCTCGATAAGCTGTGTCCAAATCCGTAACATGGGTCACAATCACTAGATGCCTAAGCTCTGGCCTCAGACCTTTGATGAACTGCTGAGTCTTCAATCTCTCATTCGCCATGATATGGGGTGCATAGCAACCCAACTCCACAAATCAAGACCGATACTTCATCACTGACATATCTCCCTATGACAACTCCATGAACTGATACATCCTCCTCGTCCTAATATGCTCTAGACTAAAAACTCACTCGAAGGCCGCAAGAAACTCCTACCATGGAATCCGATTCCCACTCTGTGGTCCACCATGACAAGGCTGAACCCTGCAACTGGTAACTCGCCAGTAGTACCTTCTTATCCTCGGCACACTCCATAGACCGGAACACTCGATCCATCACATCAATCCATGATCTCAATGCATCAGGATCCGACTGGCCTTCAAATTTTAGTGGGTGAAACTGCAGAAACTCTCGCAAGAGACGTCCATGGCCACCATGTGACAATTGCCCTTGCCAACCTCCTGACCACGGGACTGACTCATCTATCGCACAAAGAAATGATACATACAGGCATAAAACTCGGCCTGATCTGACACACCAGGGGCCGCTACCTCTGTAGGAAAAGACTCACCACTCGGCACCTCCGTACTCGACTCCTCTTGAGCCCCCGTCAGCACTCCTGACAAAGTTCAAACTCGCCTCCTCGGTGCCATCTAACCCTTAACACCAACATGAAAAATAATAGGGGAGGGGTGAATAAAACAAAACACCCTAAGCCAGTTGCCAACTATACTGGACTCTCTGGACTTATAATCACTGTATTGTCTCATATTTTCATGCATTTTCACAACCACGCTCTGATACCATCTGTAGTGACTCAAGATTTGGATATCCGGACGTACCCGATACCGACTATGCCTCTGGAAATCAGCTTGAGGCATCAATCTCTCTTGTGTCTTTGGCTGATAAGTCAGCCTTGTCATCTGAACAGCTTGATATGCTTTCCGGGGATATCAGAACACATCCGCCTGCCTGGCGCAGGCCCTTGGCTTGTAGGGAGTAGTCATTGGGATGATCTCCTTTTCTTCTTTCTTTCTCTCCATCTGGATTCTCCTGCCCCCTCTCCTAGGGCACATAACAGTAGCATCCTTTTCTTTTTGGAACTTTTTGCCCCCTCTCTTGGGGTGCATGACAGCAATCTCTTCTTCTTCACGGACTGGTGCCGAGCCCTGGACCTTCTTGGGCACCCATATCTGCTTAAATCTTGTCGGCTTAGGTGCCAGCGGCTTCCTTCCTTCCTTCTCCCAGTTGGCCCTTCTGGTGGCCAGTACTTGGAACTTGTTGTTGGTGGGGACCGCCGACATGACACGGTCAGGTAGTGCTTTAGCCGGGCGACCGTTGAGGTACATTGGCATCCCTCCAACCATCATGGATTTCCCCGAAGTCGAGAGACGACCTCGGGGTGGAGTAGTCTGATTTCTCTGGTAGTTCCTCTTCATCTTGCCAGCAGTGGCGGGGATAGTAGCTCGCCTGTCCAAGTGGTGGACATAGCATGCAACGACAGCGGGGGCAGTCGTGCTCTTCTTCACTTTTCTTGGTGCATCTGCAGCTTTCATCACAGTGATCTTCTCAGCTTCATTATCGACCTTAAGCAGGTCGACAAACACGAGACCCAAACAATTGGGAAGGTCCACTACCGGGGGCATGGACCCAAATACAGTTGGTACCGCCAGGTACCCGCCTTGGACGTGGCTGTCAACGACCTGTTGGTCGAAGTGGAGGGAAGCTAGTCCGGTCTCCATTTAGAGTTCCTACGGATAAGATTAACACACAGTTAGAATTTCGGGGGAGGCCGCCAGGCCTCCTACTTTGGCGAAAAGATGAAGGGAGATTTGTCCCACCGGGCGTGCCAGACTTGTGGAATGCGATTTTCCAAAACTACCTCCACGTAGGGAGGGGCCTTCAGCCGGCCAAGCGAGGGGAGGGGATGGGCTAGAATCTTGAAGCGTCAGACTCCTTGTCGGTGCTGCCAGGTTCTGGAATCGCAGGACCGCCGGTTGAAGTGTATGCTGCCCCGGATGCTCCCGAACTCCAAATGGACCCAGACTAGAGCCAAAACACTCCTATCTAGCCCAGGAAGATGCCTGAATTTTTTGGAACAACCTTGATCTAGCTGCTAGCAGGTGCAGGTCTTGGAACAGGACCGGATGGCACTGGTACTGACTGC
The DNA here is from genome assembly GCA_024336825.1 of Amorphophallus titanum. Taxonomy (NCBI): domain Eukaryota; kingdom Viridiplantae; phylum Streptophyta; class Magnoliopsida; order Alismatales; family Araceae; genus Amorphophallus; species Amorphophallus titanum. The sequence goes on from JANBPO010008819.1 coordinate 997,731, forward strand.
TCTCAGAATGTTACTGCTGCAAGATGGAGGCGCCACGGGCTGTCCCAAACTCGGATGGAGGCGGGGCTGGTACCAAAATGACAGTGGACAAGTCTTCTTTCAGATGAGACTAACGGCAACCTCAGAAGAGGTCGGGGATGATCGTGCTGGCCAGAAAGGTGGAGGTGGGTCCGTTCAGGAACAGAGGAACCAACCTGGCACAACTTCGGGATAAAATTCGTAACATCTGATGCCGGGGTCCAAATCTCATTCCTCTTATTCGGGATGATGGAGGACTGGTAGAAGTTACTCTCAGCCAAGTTTCACGTCCATAACTACCAAGGAGTGGTCGTGGTGGAAGATTTTCTAGGGCTCTGGTTCTCTGCTTGGGAGCTCTTACGTAGTCAGGGGAGAATCACTCTCGCAGACATCTTCGAGCTCGGATGAAGATGAAACCACCTCCCTTGGAAAGCGCTCTGGACAACCTTTCCAGTGGTATATGATTTGCTACCAGAAGAGTTGGTAAAGTGCCAAAGAAGCTGTGATCTTCAGGGCCCTTGTTGTCTGCCTATGACCTACTACCAAAGCTACACCCTTGTGTTGGCTAAGGAAGCAAGGTGGAAGGGCTGCAATGCAAGGGGTTGATGGGAAATGGCTTGGGGAGGGGAGGACATGGTTAGGCTCCTTGGAGGGGTTGTGGAGGGATTTTTTCAGAGGGAAAAGGTTTGAATTTGGCCTAGGGAGGGGTGGATTTAATTTCTATAATTCTTTCACTAAATGGATTAAATGCTAGAAAAAGCCCATAAAATCTATAAAAATAGCCTAAATTCATGGAATCAATTCTAGATTAATACCAGTAAGGATCTGCTAATCCACGGGCCTTACATGCACGGCCATCACCAAGCCGAGACAAAGGGTACGATCGGGTTGGTGCTGGAGCCGTCTAGATTGTAGTATGCTGGAGAGGGGTACGATGACCATAGTCTTTTGGACAGGATCCTGCGGCAGACAGTTGTCAGTTGGTACGGCCATCGGGTGGTGATTCCCTCACACCGGTACCGCCAGGGGGCCATTGAGTGGCTAATGGGGATAGTGCACCACTACCGAGTGCTGCTGGATAGAGCCAGCATCAAGTATGCTGTGACTGCGACCTTGTACGCGTACCCCTGCTATACGGGGCTGTTACAGGCGTTGCTGGAGTGCTTCAACCATCGATGGAACACAATGGCGATGGCCAAGGGAGAGACGTCACTTGATCTGTGGTCTCTATTCAAAATCTCTTGGCTGCCGATCAATGGCGATAGATATGAGGAGGTTGTGTTGGATGACCTTCATCGCAGCCACATTGATGGGCAAGGGTGATACCAAGTTCCTTACAGTTATCGATATCTATTGAAGACCTGGAGGGATTTAGCCCTGGTTGGAAGGGACAAGGCTGCGCAGACTCCTAGGGTGTCATTGAATGTGTGGATCCGTCACTTCTACAACGGGCCCTTCTACTTTTACCAGGAGTTCGCGAGGGACCAGACTCCGTGGGAGGAGTATACAGAGATAGAGTTGCAGTTTCAGACATACTCACTATACATCTACGTGCCGCGAGAGGGGTGGAACCCCCATGGGCTACCTGACGTGACACAGTTAGCAGCCTACTTGGCTTACTGGTTGGCAATGTTTGTGGTCCCGCACGGGGAGGACAGTGATAAGTGTGCATTTTTAGGAGTTAATTTATGATATTCACATTTATTATGACCTTTAATATTAATAAATATGCACGTTTGGCATTGAGGGTTTGGAGAGCATCGGGGGCCTCAAGGGTGGGTTGTCCCCCCACGGTAGACGAAGGTAAGGCATTAGCTTGTTGGTTGGAGAGGGGGCCCGTGGACGAGTGGGTGGGCACATACTCCCCCTCCATGGTTGCTGGTGCTTTTACTTTGTCACCAGCATTTCTCCTACTGGAACTTCTTCGCACCATGCTGGCTTTTCTTACATTTCTCACAGACGGTGCTAGATGAGGAGGATTGATCTCACACTAGATCCTGAGCTGCACGATCACGTTGTCGTCACCACGAACGAAAGATCTACAAGGTTGGAAACGGATCAGAGGAGCCCAGGGTTTGAACCTCAAGGAAAATCCTCCGATGCTTAAGTCAGCCAACTGATAGAGCGTAGGTGGAATGGGAGTAGGAGAAAACGTGAGGAGCACGAGATCACTCTCCACCAATGTGGTGTTGAGCACTCAGGACCACCTTCTTACCTTCTCGGGAGGCTTCCTTAGACTTTATATGGCAACTCACTCTCTTGGTTGGAGAAAGGGTATCTAGAGGGCCCAGGGGGCGTTATGTCCTAAAAGAGGATGCTTCTTCTTCCCTATCCCTTGGAGCTTCCTTCCTCTGAGCGGTAGTGAGATTCTCATCGGGTGATATGCCTTGTCGAAGGAAACCACGCTCATAGGGGGTCCGAGCATAGGATATCCCTGGGTGAGGCACTTGGTCTCCTCCCGAGCGTAGTGGGCAGCATTGTGACGGTTATGCTCGGGTGCCGGTTGGGCTCTTTTGAGCAACCGTTACTCGATCTTTCGAGCTGAGAGGCCACCTAAGAAGGTCTGATCCAAGCGTGTTTGGGCTTCGAGATAAGTGGACCCATTCATGGGACTGTCACTTAGGGAGCTCAGCCTGGTTGGGTCAAATTGGGCCTAATTGGGCCAGTCTGGACCTGATTTGCCCGTCCTGATCCGCGCATATTTTTGGGCTGTGGAATTACCCCTTTCCACTATCCAAATCAGAAATTGGACGATGCCCTCGGTACCCCAAACTACTCCAAGCAAGGGCAGGAGAGCGACTCGGAGCTGACAGAGTCAGGAGTTACCGAACTGCTGATGCAAGGAACCTGCAAAACAGACAAAAGAAACCTAGGAAAAGGCTAGACAGACGACTGACACAGATGACGGACAACATGACAAGGACATCATGCACACTGCCACATACACAACCGGAACGTCGTGCAAGCGACAGACACCGACTCTGAGTATAGCCACAAAAGGGCTAACCCAGAAGGTCATGACGCACAAGAAATGCGAAGAGAATCGCAAAGGGTCACGTGTCACGTGATTGGAGTGCCCCACACTAGAAGAACAGCCAGCTGCATCCACTGACGTCTTATGCTGCGCCTACTAGTGTCTCGTCTACTATGCCTACAGCCAGGTAGAGACCAAGACACTATCAGAACCAGGACAGTAACCAAGTTGCCAGTGACTAGACAGAGGAACGCCCGTCGGCGTCAATCCAAAGCCCCTTACCACGTGTGCACACACTGGCTTTTGCCTAAGCCAGGCCTCTAGCTAATTTTCTCCCTACGTAGGACGTAACGGTAACTGCGCGAGCCGATGGAAACTAGCTTAAAAATTGTAAATCGGAAGTGCCCCACTGTAAAAGTCGTCACGTCGAAGCGTGCCGTAAGGCTACGACTAGTGAAGGCTCACAAGGCACGGACTCCAAAACACAAGTGCCGAAGTACATACAGGCAAGAGTGCCCCGTAACACATACTTTGAAGCACCAAAGGTAGCATAGGAGACTGCCAACAGACTCAGGACAAGACAACTAGACCTATAACTACAACGGCCCCTGAGTCCTATGACTCTGAGTCAGGATTATCGCACATAGTGGAACAAGCCACCAATCGGTCTAATCCTAAGCCAGGGAAAATGACGCTCCGAGAAAAATGACACATGGAGTCCTGAGGGGACACTGTTGGATCCCCTAGTTGATTTTGGTTGTTGTGTTTTAATGATGACAAATCTTGTGTGTATGTGTCTTTTATATCCTCAGTTTTTCAGGCCCGACCCCTATCCACTATAAAATCCACCAAAACTCAATACCTCCATAAAAGTCTACAACAAAATACCTTCATTTTTTTGACCCCCATATCTAAAACTTTTATGAAGAGCTCAACACCTAGATCTACCACTACACCATTGGTCAACTCATGTTTTCAGTCAAATCTGGTTCTGCCCTGCCAGATCTGGTTCTGTGAACCAACATCTCGAAAATTCTGCAAAGGCCGTCTCAGAGATGTTCTGAAATTCTAAATTGACATGAGATTGTAGCTCTTCGAAAGAGCTTTCCAATGCCGCCAACCTTGCATCATTCTGACGTCGGGGCTCATCGCAGCAGCAGTTTTCGCTGGATCGCGCTCTGTAAAATAGTAAGTTACAGCTCGTGGACAGCAAACCTAACGCTTGAAGACCGGAGTCTCCTCATCTCCCACGAGGTGAACCAGTGTGCCGCCTTCCGAGGGAGCATCCCTCCAGACACCCCCGCCATAGCAGTGTCATTCCGGGCCCACTCGGCCCCACTGAGCAGCATGTGGGCCCCACAACTAGAAGCAAGCATCTTCCAGACGGCACTGACGGAGCGGATCAAAGTGCTACCCGTCAACCCAAGAACGGTCCTCCCGGGCCCACTATAGCCCTTTACCTCCTTGCGTGGAGTGGGAAAATAGTTCATTATTGTAATATTATGTAATTAATCTTCACCGGGAGTTACCAACTTGGCCGGGATCGTCTTCCCCACGGCCCAAGCGTGGAGGTACACTCGGCACCCCCTTGTAGTCATACTTACTTTCTTAGTATATGCTTGTCTACAGTTGCTAGAGAGCATGTGTTAGGGCCATTAGCTCGATATATTCATTTCACCACTGCGAGAGAGAGCGAACCGTCCCGTGACCCAACCCGGGCACGAGAGTTGTGAGTTGGCCACCCTTGACTCATTGCCGGTTTCTCAACCGTGCAGGTCCGAACGCTTCCCTCGCTAGGGACGAGTGCGAGCTTGCTAGAGTCCCAGGTTGAAAACCAAGCCCAGTGCCAAGGACAAGGGTAGAGGGGAGGTAGAGGTGTCTAGGGAATCATGCTCATACAGTCCCACACCTCAGACCAAAGGACAGGCTAGGGTTAGACTGCTAAGGGTAGAATCTAAGAAAACCCCAAGACCAAAACAACCCAGCCTTAACAGAAAGGTCGAGGCAACTCGAAACCTGCACCGACCTGCACTTCTACTGGGTTCAAGTTCTTTGGGAACTAAGGTCTAAGTAGAGGTACCTCAGGTCGAGGTTACTTCCAGAGTGCTCTGACCTATCCTTCATTCCATAACTCCTATCACCACAACCCTGATAGGAGAGGTCAAGGCAACTTCTACATAAGGTCAATGCAGCATAACCTCCATAACTCATATGCAACTCTGATGTATAGACCTTACCTTTAGAACTCCTACATGCAACCTAGGCAAAAAAATTTCAGAAGCCAGAATGCTAATGGCTTTGTCCATCCCATGCCTAATCTGTCACGCCCCGAGGGCAGAAGGAACCCAGAGTGCGTGACGAGTTATATTCGATCATTGGAACTAGTGCGATGAGAGGAACGTGTTGACGCCCTCCATCGAGCGGTTTGAGGGACGATTGGACGAGACGAGGCGAGAGGGGCGTGGCTTCCACCTCGCCTGCATGCGGCCAAAATGACCATTTCAGAGCGAATGAGATAGGGGGATGAAACCATCTCTGCACTAGGATCATTTCCACACCACATGCACACCCATCCACAACCGTTTGGCCTAGTTAATGTCCATTTTTAGTTTTTCCCTAAAATGTGATAATTAGTATTTTTAATTATCCATGGGCATTGTATTTATGTTTTCTAGCTTCTATTGAGTGGTATGGATGCGTGGCATGGCAGGTTACAGGTTTTTACAGATTTTTGTAAGCGAACCCGTCGATTTAGGTCGACTGGGGAGTGGTTCGGTTTCAAACCGAACCCGTTCGCTGCCCAGCTCACATGGCGGTCACTCCAGTGACCATTATGTGTTTAACGCACCACCTATCCGTCGAATTGCTCCGCTGGTAGAGAGAGAGCGCCCGTTCCCGGAGCCCCTAGCTTCGAGAGGTCACCGTGGAGCTGCGAGTGAGTGAGTGACCTAGTGCCCCAATTGGCACCCAGTCAGCCCTTGAAATGCGGGCTTCGTACCCTTGGGAGGGAAATCTATACCCTTGATGGCGCTCAACCAGCAAGGGTCTTGCCCCACCACCTCTACTCGGCATCACCGAGTCAGCACGGGGATCGTGTGTGCGACGTTGGATCAGCACCTACGTGTCTCTCCACTCTTGCGCAATGTGCTTGCGGAGTAGGTCTGAGGGCCTTTAGCTATTTATTGCATACCCCCTTAGCGGTGTCACATCAGAGTTTGTTATGACATAGGCGTAAAGCTTATGTCGGTGGAACGTGGTGCATTCATCACACGCAGGGATTACCGTGGGACATGAAAGATAAATGAGGAACCAACATCATTTCATCATTATTTTTTTAACCACATTACTGACTCAAATGCCCTTTCAGGTTTTCTCCGAAGTCAGCCCCCTCTTGCTTTTGCCCACACCCCCTTGCGGGTTTTCACGTGTCGGGGCACCCAATTTATGCCCGCAGCACCCTTTTGGGTTTTCATCGTAGTTGGGTTATAGCCATTTTTGCCCTTGTCCAGGATGTCTGGCCAAGTTTGGCCAGGCACCTCTATTTTAAGCTTCATTTTTATTGAGTAAACATATTTGCCATTTCCCAACAAGGTGTTTTTTTTCCAATCAACACTGGCCAATCAGGATCAAAGGTCTGGTCGAGTGCACATTTCTTTTTTCATAATACTGGTCGCATATAAAAATTGTTTTTGCCACCACCACCACACAAGCGGACTGATATCAGATGAATTGTTTTACATAATCACTAAAAAGGCAATGCTCAAAAGCTAATTTTTCTGCTTCAACCTATTCATCCTCCCAGCAGGAGGGTAGCTACACCCAGAGAGAGAGAGAGAGAGAGAGAGAGAGATACATAATGGAAAGAAAGAGCAGTTCGAAGCTTTACAGCTCTTAGGAGGCTTCACGGATTTCAAGCGATATCGGGTCTACTCGATAGTCCTATCGGGTATATCCGGTATCCGAGATCCGAGTCGTCACAGCTGGTTTCAGAGCATTGTTGTGTGAAGTACATGGGAATCGAAGATATATAGTTTCCAGCATCCTGAAAGTTCAGTATAGTCTTCAGCTGGCATTAGGTTCGCGATTCCTTTTTGCTTCATTTTCCATGTGTCATCTTGTGTGTGTTGTATTAGCACTATGCGAGATAGCTTTGCTCTCGTCAGGGCGTGGCGAGGTGCTTCCTTGTCATCCCGATGTCTGTCCCTATCTATTTGTACTTGGCAGAGTTCGTCGGAAGGCTTGAATCTGTGGTGCATTATCCGAGATCTTTCTGCGATTTGTTCAGGTGGCTGATGACTTTTTAGCATTGGTGTGCTGACTGTACACGTTCTTACATTGTTTTGGTCACCCCAGCTTGAGTCTATGCAGCTCCTAACGCATTTTGTGTCTGTCAAAGTGCTCGATTAGATCCCCTCGATTGAGAAGATGCTCAGGCGACCTAGGATTTTCCTTCATGGTAAGCTTCTGTTAGTGAGCTTGATGCTTCTCATCCCATTTGGTGGAGTCTTTTCGAGGTAAGCCTTGAAATTACTGTCTTAGTGATGCCTTTGTCCTATGTCTGCTTAAGTGTGGACAGTGTCTAATCAGAGCCTGATCTGCTTCTTGTGTTATGGTTGCTTGGCTTTGGACCTAATTCTTGTGTTAAGAGTTATGGTGCACCGTGTTCATCGTGCCATGTTCAGCGGCCGATGTGTTGTGAAGGCTCAGTAATTGTTTCAAGACGTAAGGGTAAGCTGAGATTAGCATTTTTCTTAGGGCTTTGCGCTGAAGCTAGTGCTCTTCCTCTTTGCACTTAGGCTAATTGCGATCGGTTGTTTGCTGGATTAGTACTCGTGGTGAGCTATTTACAATTTTTATGAATTGCGATGGCACCGTGTATGTGCTGAATGCGAATATTGGTCTCATTCTATAAAAAAAAAGAAAGAAGCACCAGAATCAAATAAGACACGAGCTGCATGATCAAAAATCATAATCGTACCTTCAACGAGGTTGGATGCCACGGCCTCTGCTCGCGAATTATGAGAAACCTTACCCTTCTGCTTCTGACTTGCTGCTGCAGAAGATTGGAAGGAAGGCACTGCTGAAGCTTGCAGGAAGAACTGTTGAGACGGAGGTGGCGGGAGAGGAGGTCTGAATTGAGACTGAGACTGCTGCAGCTGAGAAGCTTGAGAAAATTGCACCGGCTTTGGCCACAAGGGACAATCTCAAACCACGTGACCCAGCTAGTCACAACGGTAACAAACCACTGGCAAGGAACAAGGCCTACCAAGATGACTACCACCACATCTCGTACACAGCTTTGGAGGTCCCATCACTTGTCTTTGTTGCTGCTAAGAAGGTGGAGCAGACTGCTGCATAGTGCCCGAAGATACCTTTCGCTTAAACCTCTTCTTCGACTTCTTAAACTTCTTGAATTTAGGCCAGGAGGAAGAAGTACCACTCGCAGTAGGAATGACTGGAGGAACTCCCAACACAGAAGGCCGAAGTGGAACAGTCCGCTGAACCGACGCCGCTTGAGAAAAACCATGAGATCTTGCCATATCTAGCTCAAGTGTTGCTGCTGCCTGATAAGCATCATTCATCACAGACACTCGGGTTGTGATTAAATGCTGCCTTAAATCGGGTCTCAAATCACGCAAAAAATGCTCAGTCTTGAGGGCCTCATTTGCTAAAACATGGGGCGCATAACGACCCAATTCCATGAACTGATTTCGATATTCCAGCACTGACATTCCACATTGCACGAGCTCCATAAATTGATGCATCTTGTTCACACGGAGGTATGCAGGACTAAAAGTATGCTCAAAAGTGGCGACAAATTCTGTCTAGGTGATTTGTCAGAGCAGACGGGAACGGAAGGTGACTTCCCATTTTGTAGTCCACCAAGTAAGTGTTGCGCCCTGAAGCTGAAAAGTTCTAAGGCTCCCAAACTACTGGGATGTCTTCTATTTTGGATTCCTTAGTTTCTCTTATGGTGACAAAAGTAAGAAAAGATACACACCCTTTCCTTATTAGCTTACTAGCTTGGAGAGCCAAAATTAGAGGTGACTTGCTCTGACTCTTAGGGCTAGTGTAGACAAGTTCTGGGAATTCCTTGAAAGTTACCTTGCCGTTGCGGCAATCAACCATTGCCTAATATTTGGATAGCCAATCTGCTCCTAATATGACATCGTAGTCTTTCATGTCTATGCATATTAAGTATACTGGTAAATTTCTCCCTTTCACCATAACTTCACAATTTAGATAATGATGTGTGATCTTGGATTCGTTTCCAAGAGGAGTCGAAATTATCAGATCTATCCACTCTGGCTCCATAGGTAGTGGATCGGCAAACTTCTTGGAAATAAAAGAATGTGATGCACCAGTATCAAATAAGACTTGAGTAGATTTGGAATAGATTTCTAGTGTACCTTCCACCAGTCTGCCTTCATCTTGTTCCGCCTCTTGGAGAGCTTGGAGACGTGCATTCTTCTTCACCGGACGCTTTTCATCTCTGGTTTGATCATTGAGTAGTGGACAGTCAGGGATCCGATGATCACGGCTCCCATAACGGAGACAAGCTCCGAGTCTCCTCCAGCATTCTTCGGCCTTATGGCTGGCCTTGTCACAGTGCTTGCACACTTCCTTGGAAGGTGTGACAGTAATGGAAAAAGGCTTATTATTACTCTTCTTGAGTTTCTTCTCTTGGGAGGACTCTCCTCCATTATTAAGCCTCTTCTTATTGAAGGTGGGCTTGTAAGCACTAGAGCTGGGGACTTGCTCCTTCTTATTTCTCCCACGGATATGATCTGATAGTTCCATGGCATCTTCCAACAGCTGGGCTCGCCATACTATCTCCGAGTAGACTTGTATGTCCATCGGTGCCAGCTGTGTAATATATTGGGGCCTGAGTCCATTAAGGAGCCTTCTGGCTTTCATCTTCTCGGTACTTACTAAGTGTTTAGTTTGGGCATCGTTTGACATCTACTGGCATGAGTGTCGATGGTCTAGACATCTTGAACATCTTCGACATCACGGGACATATGTCGGCCCGAATGTCGAAGTTTGAACATCTTTATCACCATCGGACATCTGTCAGCACGGGTGCCAATGATTTGACATCTTTCATCATCATCGAATATCTGTCGGCGTCGACGCCAATGGTTGAACATCTTCATCATCATCGGACTTCTGTTGGCACAGATGCCAATGACTGGACATCTTTCATCATCATCGAGCATCTGTTGGTGCGGACGTCAATGGTTTGACATTTTTCATCTTCATCGAACATCTTTAACATCTTCATCATCATCAAAACATCTTTAACATCTTCATCTTTGTCATCATCGAAACATCTGTCGGCGTGGGCACCAATGGTTTAACATCTTCATCTGGACATTTGTCAGCGCGAGCGCCAATGGTTCAACATCTTCATCGCTATCAAACATTTGTCAGCGCGAGCGCCAATGGTTTAACGTCTTTGACATTGTTGATCATCATCGAATAATCAAATATCATCAAACATCTTCGAGCATTCATTATCCTTCATTGATCTTCTATCATCATTCATTATGATTTTGCTCATCATCTTCATCATTCTCTCATCTTTTTCATCACCATTACTTTTTTTATTATTATCATGATCTTTATGCTCATTTCATTACTATCATTTTTCTTCACTTCTTTTGTCATTCATGGCAATCCTCATGATCATTTCATCGTCATCACCATCATTTTTCTTCACTTCTTTTGTCATTCATTGCGTTCCTCATGATCATTTCATCATCATCACCATCATTTTCTTCACTTCTTTTGTCATTCATCGCGATCCTCATGATCATTTCATCATCATCACCATCATTTTTCTTCACTTCTTTTGTCATTCATCGCGATCCTCATGATCATTCATCATCATCACCATCATGATTTTCATGATCATTACATCATTATTTCATCTGGGGAGAGTGTCTCTCAAAGAGATTTTAGCTGGGTTACTAGGAGTCCTGAGTCGGGCTCTGGCTTGTTGTAGAGGGGCTGGAGCATACGCGCCCACCAGGTACTCGGGAAAATTCCCAACACGCGTGTGTGGGGCTGTATGAGGGTGCTGTGAGCTCCTGAAGCTTGTGGTTGGCCCAGATGGGTCTCCCTTCGACTTCAGAGGGATGGAGGGAGGCGACCTGGGGGGTAGACCCTGGCCTCACTGCTGGGTGCCACATAATGTGGCTTGTAGTCAGGGTGCCCCCAGGTCGGCTCGGGTAGCTGTGTTCAGCGCGGGTAAACCTGCAAACTGAGTGATCGGGGGCAGGCCTGATCGATTGTTGATGTTGCCACGAGTCACGACTAGCTAGTTAGGACCCTTGGTTGGGCCCGGTGACTGGGGCATCGACATGATGATGTCATTTGTCTGGTAGTTGGGGTGACCCTCGTTCCTTGGCGAAGAGTCATATGATGCGGCAGGTTGTCCTGAGACCCGGGTTAACCCGGTTGTTGAGATGCCGGTGGTGTGATACCGTATGCAAGGTGTTCGGGGATGATCCTCAAATCTCTTCAGAGTGCCGCTCGATGCGGTAAGTTGTCCCGAACCTTGGATCCGGCTCGATTATCGGGAAATTGACCAGTGCAGTGCCCTGTGCTCAGGGGCGATCCCCGGTTGTTGTGTCGTGCCGTCTGGCCTGGCGATGCCTCGATTTCTGAGGCCGACTCGACTGGTAGAGCACCTTTGGCATTGTACCATTTGGCTCTACTTAGGGAGTGTTTCCCTATGCTTAATTCTCAATTAACCTAGAGAAAATAAGTGGATGCCAATAGATAGATAAGAAAAGTACTAGTGAATATTGTCAATATCTTGGTGGTTGTCTGGTATCTTGGGCATCCAAGAAATAGCACACTATTGTCCTATCCACTGCTGAGGCAGAGTATGTGGCAGCAGAAAATTGTGCAGCCCAAGTTCTCTGGATCAAGCACCAGCTTATTGATTATCACATCAACTTAGGTTGTATCACAATTCTCTGCTCCATGCAGGGAGGGGTGATCAGCCGGCCAGGCATAGGGTGGGGAGTGAAGTGTAGTGGGTTTAGTCGGGACTAACTTGACAGGGACAACATGCCGAATTTGGGGATGTCGGGGATGGCTCCAAGTGCTGCTGGTCACGGGGCAGGTGCTGGGTTGTCTGGTGTAGAGGTAGCAGGTCACAATAGGGGCCCCGGGCCATACGGAGGTCCGACTGGGGTGCTGCAGGTTGGACTTCCCGCACTACTCTGGTGTTGTCAGTCCTGAGTCTGTCTGACAGAGGATCGATGTTGGGGTGGTCACGAACTGCTCTGGATGATTCTGGCGGCGAGACTAGCGTCGAAATGACCTGGGTTGGCCCAGGAATACGCCGTACGATTTGTATTTCGGTGGGAGTCCAAGTGAGGCCGTGACAGCCCTGGGATCAAGACTGGTCAGACACAACTCTGTCTGTCCTAGAACTACAGTCACCTGAAGAAAATTCTGCCACGGGCTCCTCCATGCTCGGATGAGTGTGGGACTGGCATAGATGCGTTTGTGGGAGGGTCTTCTTAGCATAGGAACCAAGGGACTGTGTGAACTGGCCGGAGTAGAGTGCAGGTAACAGAAAAGTAACAGGGGTTCTGACCTGGTACTGGTGGAGTCGATCTGCGTAAGTTGGGAAAAACTACTGGAACATAATGCTCCGATGCTCAAACAGCCTCCTCCTTCTTGGAACTGGAAGAGGACTTGTAGGAGTTTGTCTCAGCCAAAAGCTACACCAGATTGAAGAGTTAAAGAACAGTATGACTAGTATGCTCTGATACTAATTATAAGACTCTATAGACAAATGGATGCTCTGATGCCTATAGATGAATTGTCTATAGACGATCCAGATGGGGGTGAATGGATCGGTCACCCACTAAAACATATGAACAATAACTCAAGTGCAGAATTATAACAAGCTTTTGCTGGACGAACGAAGAACACTCAGTCACAATCAAACTGGAACAAATCACACAGATCGGCTCACACACGATTCTAACAATAAAATAGAATAAGTGTGTGTGTATGGTGGGTAGAGAGATAGAGAGAAGAGAGAGAGAGAGACAGAGAGAGGGAGTGGGTCAGAGAGATAGAGAGAGAAAGAGAGCGCGAGTTAGAGAGAGGAAGGGAGAGAGAAAACTGTCGTGAGAGGGGGAAGGAATGAGAGAGAGAGTTAGAGATAGAGAGAGAGAGAGATCACGCCCGGGGGAGAGAGGAAGAGGCCGCGGGCATGCAGGGTGACTGCCGAAGGGGGGACAAGGCGTGGAGGATGGAGATGACTGCGGAGGGGAGCCGTGCAACTGGGAGGCGTCCGGTGGAGATGGAGGCCGGAGATGACTGGGTGCAATCGGGAGGCGTCTGGTGGAGGTGGAGGCCAGCGACGGGGGTGGCACGGTGTGGAGGTGGTCGGAAGGGTTACCGGTAGAGGAGCGAAGGGAGGCGGGATTGTTCGGGGTTATAGGAGGGTGGCTGGCGAGCGGCCTGTGTTCACGGAGGAGAGGGCGAGGGGGGGTGTAATGGGTGAGAGTGTTAGCAAGGGAGGGAGCGATGGTGAGAGTGGCGACGGCTGTCTGGCTGGGGTGCATGGGGGAGAGATGGGAGCAGGGAGTGGAGATGGGAGGGGCTATGTGAAGGAAAGAGAGGTGGGAGAGGGATTCGGCCACCGCTGGGTGTGCACCTTGTGTGGTTGGCAGAGGGAGAAAGGGGAGGTCTGGCAGCGAGATGAGGGGAGAGAGATGGAGGGTTGGCAACAGGGAGTGTAGGCGGGCGCGAGGAGAGCAGGGCGGTGGCTGTGTGCGGTGCAAAGCGGCGGATGGTTGTTAGTAGTGGCAGAGGTGGAGGTCCGCGGTGGGAGCCTTGTGAGGTGGTGATGGGGTTCTGGGTGGTGTGGAGAGTGGTGAGGAGGCTGGGGTGTCTGTGGATGTGTGTGGCTGAGGGGGGGAAGTGACTGGCGTAGGTGGTCCTACGGCGTCGTGAGGTGGAGAGGGCGACGAGGGGAGTGGCCGGAGGGGGTATGGGCAAGTGGCGTGGACGCTGCTGGGGACGTCCCATGGACGCCAGAGGAGCAGCGGTGGCAGCAGAGCTCTGCTGGAGCCTTGGCAAATTCTGTTGCGTCACGCGCACAATCTGCATGTTCAATTGGCAGCAGGACGGGCGGGGAAAGAAGCGGCTGGAACCATGGCGTCCAGGTGACTTTTGGAGTGGGGATTTCTCTGGTGTATAGGTGGAGGGCGTGGGGTGTTGGAGTAGCAGTGGCGGGGTGGCCCGCAGTGGGAGTTTGGGCGTGGGAGGTGCGAGAAGCAAGGGCTCAGTTCTACTCTTCAGTGCAGTCAGAATTGAGCGCGGGGAGGCGGGGCGAGGTATGCCAAGGTAATGGACTCTCGAGGGTGGCCAAAAATTATCAGGGATGCCATGGGGTGTGTATAAGCTATGATCAAAATCCCAGACGGAAACAAGGAAGTCTCAAGGACGTCTCTTTGGAGGGGTTGTGGCTCTGTCCCGAGCACGCACTGTAGCACCAGTCCGCGTGGCGAAAGTAGCTCCAAAGAGACGTTTTCACCCTGAATGGATCTCTGGATGAAACCTACACGGTTGGCTTGGGAACATGGAGTGGAAGAAATGTTAAGAAGGGATGTTGGTGGCCATAGGACGGGAAGGTGATGGTCTGTGGGGATGTTTGCGGCTCTAGTCTGTAGGCAGACTTCCAGGAGGCAGTCTGCGCAGTAAAAATGGATACAAAGGAAACTTTCGCTCCAAAATTAATTTGGGGGAGTGGTTTTCTGTCACAGTTTGGGGACTTGATGAAGAAGAAAAGCTGTGAAGAGTCTTAATGGATTTGAGGATGGTATGGAGGTGGTACCGGCCTATTCTTACCGACCCAGATTCTTGCCAGCAGATGCATAGACAACGCTCAACAGCAAGGGGGATCAAGCTCCTTCACGCCACTGCTCAGCCACGTCGAGGGATGCTGAGCTTCGTAGGATGTCGAGGAGGTCGCCTCCTCTCCGTACCAGCAAGAAACCTGTAAGAAACCCTAGGGAGTCTCATGCAATCAACCCTTGTATAATTCTCTGACAAGTAAAATACATCAAAATGCATGTTGTTGCTTGTCCTCAAAGCAGCTAATGCCAATCATCAAAATCAATCAGCACAAGGCTGCTACTCATCAGACCAGAAGAGTCCCAACACCAACATGGCATTAAACACTGGGTTCACTAGAGCCCGACACAACTCAAATAAAACCCCAAAAATAGAAGACCATTAACACAGTGGACATCTACATCGCGATCATAAATGCGTCCAAAGGATGCGTCGTGATGCCACAGAATGCGTCCAACTCTTACTGCCCATCAATGCATTGACGCGGCACAACCTAGGGTCACATTAATAGATGTGGCCATAGCCTCGAGCGCATTAATCACAGAATTCGACGGATATGTGCCTTCTTGAAGATCGAGGTGGAGACCTCCATCGCGTTCTCCAAGATCGCGTCCAACACTTGGACCATATCCCTAACCACCCAACTATTCATCACCGTCGATGAACGCAATCACACGATACAGCGCGTTACACTGAGAACGCAGCCAACATGACCAGTGTGTTCTTATCACGGTGTGAAAATTGGCAAATCCACACGAAAACCCATTTTCCACGCCCCAATCGCTTTTAAAGAATAGGGAAACAACCCTAATCACAATCTCATCCCTTCCACAAGCTGGAAGGGATCAAACCACGTGCGAAACGACGTGATATGGGTGATTTTTCACAAATCAACCCAAAATGACTCATGAGGGAAACTGGACTCGTATCAGCCCCAACTCACGATCGATAGCGACGAAACAGCGGGGATGGCATCCAGACATGCCAGAGGTGCCAATGAGACCATTCAAACTGAAAATCGTCGCCTAAAGTAGCGAACATGGCTCACACCCGAAAACATGCTATGATTCCCCGAAAATGAAAAACTCACTCAAACTCACACGAATTGGCACAAAAATCGAGGGGAAAGCAGAACAGATGGTAAGGAATCTATCCCCCTACCTTGTTCGTCGACCACCCGAGCCGAAACGGTTAATTTATTAAATACTGTTGTAAATAACGACTTTAAAGAAGTCGTCTATTAACTGACGCCTTGAGGGTAGGCCTGAATAATAGAAATAGCGCCTGATGTCAGGTCGTTATTTCTTTTGAAAATAGAAAAATAATATAGAATGCCTTAAAACCAGTATGTCTATATCTATATGCATGCATGATTTGTTAACTAGAGTTTTTGATCCAGAACTTGAGATTTAGAATCCTACCTTTGTGATGGTATGTCGGGTTGACTAGGGATCTGGGTGGTTTTGGAGAAGAAAAATTACTCTGTTAAGAATAGAGTAACAGTAGTAGCAGCGGCAGCAGGAAGAGGTTTCAGCACGTAGGAGGAGGGGGAAGAAGACTGCCGCAAGGAAAGCTTCAACTAGCTTCTTCCATCGACGTTCCTGCATTGCACAGGAAGTAAAATAAGAAGGGGAAAAGAAGAGTTTAAACAAATTAGAATATTAATCTTCTTCCTTACCGTGACTTAGCCGGGATTGACGAGCAGAAGGCTTTAAGGGTCAAGGCAGGGATATTTATAGTGGAGAGATCCCTCTAGATTTGGGATTCGATCGAAGGTTAGATTTCCATAAGAGGAATCCTATTAGTACATTAGTTTCTTCATCCTAACCTCTTCCAAATTAATCCTTATCCATTATTAGTTCCGTAGTTTATCTAAGTTCCCTGTTCGAACTAGACACGGCAGTTGGTTTCCGTTTTACGATTCTCAGAGAAATAGCGCCTTGTCTAGGGGCGCTGTTTAAATTGGCGACTGGGTCAGGGGCGTCAGTTAGTAAATTGACGTCCGTGCAAAAGTCTTCATTTCATTAATTAGCGCCTTCAAACAGGGCGTTAATTATCTTTTTTGTTTCGAGTAGGATTCTTACCATTGTTTGAAATTAATTGACGCCTTACTAAGGGACGTTAGTTGGTTAAGGGACGCCTGTTTAAAGGGACATTATTAAATAAAATGGTGACTTGAGATAAGTCACTATTTATAATTTTATATAAACTTTATCTTACCGACCTGGCCGAGACCTTCGGCACCCTCCTCAAGTACAACATGAAGCTCAACCCCGCCAAGTGCACCTTCAGAGTCAGATCGGGGAAATTTCTCAGCTTCCTGGTGACTCAGCGTGGGATTGAGATGAACCCCGACAAGGTCCAGGCCATCCTGGACATGCGGCCACCCACTTTCGTCAAAGACGTCCAGTGTCTTATCGGGCGCATCGCCGCACTAAACTGCTTCCTCTCTCCAGCGGCCGGACGATGCCTACCCTTCTTTAAGCTATTGAGGGGACCCAAAATGGCATCTTCTACATTCGTCTGGGATGAGAAATGTCAGAAGGCTTTTGAGGAGCTCAAGGAGTTCCTGACCTCACCCCCGGTACTATCAAAGCCGGTGTCGGGTGAAGCATTGCACCTGTATCTCTCAGTGACCCCTTCCACCGTAAGTTCGGCCTTAGTCCGAAACGACATGGGAATCGAGAGGCCGATCTATTACACCAGCAAGATGCTCAACGAGGCTGAAAGGAGGTACCCTGCAATCGAGAAACTCGTGCTAGCACTGGTTACCTCAGCCAAGCACCTCCGACCCTACTTCCAAGGTCATTCCATCGCCGTGCTGACTGGTGAACCTTTGAAGAAGATCCTCTCTCACCCCAAAGTATCAGGGTGCCTCGTCAAATGGGTCATCATGCTCGGGGCCTATGACATCTCTTATCACCCCCGTGCGACCATCAAGGGACAAGCCCTGGCGGACTTCATCGCAGAGAGCACGGTCCCGCTCGAGGAAGAACCTTCGTCTGCATGAGGACCCATCTGGGACTTGTTCGTGGACGGATCATCCAACTCGGGAGGTAGTGGTGCTGGTGTCCTCCTCAAGTCGCCCGAAGGAGCTGAGTTACAGTATGCCTTAAAGTTCAACTTCCAGGCATCCAATAACACCTCCGAGTAGAAGCCTGTTGAACTATGATTTTGATGATAACTAAACTTCATGTGTGATGATATGGTGATTTTGATGATAACTAAACTTCATGCTCTTTATGTATCAAAGTCGATGTACACACTATAGTCAAGGCAATGCAAGTCTGAGCACACACTAGCAAGTCGGAGCACACTATATCAAGTCTGTGCATCCTCTTTCTCTAACGAGTCTGTGCATGCTTTCTCAATCGGAGTCTGTGCATATAGGTACACTCTTTATTAACTCCGTGCACATTGGTTCTTCTATTGCAAAGTTCGTGCACGTCCTTATAACTCCATGCATGTGTTGGACTTAGTAGAAAAACTGAGTCCATGCACATTGGTTTGCATTTGTTCTGTTTACTTGCTTGCATTTTCAAAGCCCATGCACATTGTGCATCCGTGCTCACATGAAGTCCATGCACATTGTGCACTTCTCACTTGTCCGTGCATGTTTCTGTAAAGTCTGTGCACATGACTTTCTAGCTAAAGACTGAGCATTACAATGTCCGTGCACACTAAAGTCCGTGCACCTTTTGACTAACCCAGGTCTGTGCACTTCTTCATCAATGAAGTCTGTGCATGTTCACTCTAGTCCGTGCACGTCTCACTAAAGTCTATGCACTTTGTGTTGAGCCTAACGCTGAGCATGAATAGTCACCCCTTCGCCAAGTCCTTGCACGCCTTCATGTAGTCCGTGGAAGATAAACCCCGCGCAAGTTTTAGTTTTAACACAGTCTGTGCACGCCTTCATATGGTCCGTGGAAGCCAAACCCCGTTCACATTCTGGACTTAGTGTATTGTTGATTGGGTTGCATCCCAAGTCCGTCCACGCTTTCACAATGTCCGTGCACGTCAAACCCCGTGCATGTTTTCTTCCTGTGTGCATCTTGTGCTTAAGCCTGTGCTTGTTCACTTCACGAAACATGCATCCGTGCATATTTTGACATTGCTTTATAAAAACTTACATCTATGCACTTTTAGTTCTGCACAAGTAAGCCTGTGCATATTTCAATATCTCGTGCATGCTTTGGTCTTCTGCCTACATAAGTCCGTATACAGTGATACCCCGTGCATGTTTTGGGTCTTGCAACCCCACACGAAAATCAGATTTTCAAAAAATTAGGAAAATTTCTAATTTTCTTCTATTTAAACCAACCACACTATCTCTCCTGCTCATTTTTAACTTCTCGTTCTCTCACTCCGTTCGCTCCCGTCTCTGGTCCATTCGGCACGGGGCGTGCACCGTTGCGGAGCTGGCCGAGGCATGGACGTGCTGGGGTGATCGGTTCGCAGGATGGAGTAGCGATTGGAGCATGGCGAGCGCAATCCCTCGGTGGATTCCGAGAAGGCGTCATTCGCGTTCCTGGCGATTTTCGACGTGGTTTAGTCACTTTGGTGCACGGTTTCTTCGGTGGAGGTAGGGATACAGATCACCACTTTCTCATGCACGTTTCCCCTGTCATTGCACGTTGTTTGGTGGGAGAACGGTCGAGTTTGGGCTCGTTTGGCCTAAATCGTAGTTTCATGGGTTTCGTAGGCTTCATTGAAAATCAGTGACGGTTCTGTGATTGGTTGGAGTCAATAGACTCTTGGGAACGTTAGCGTTCCATTGATACCGATTTCGCATCGATCAGTAGTCTTGTTTGACCATGGGGAGCCCGGGAAGTTCGGTTGGTCTTTTTGGGTGATTTTGTTAGAATCGCCCATTTCTTGCGATCCGTGCACCATTTCGACTCTAGATGGAGTCCATATGATTGTATGCATGTCCATGGTTGCATCCCCTGCATTTCATCACGAATGGGGTGTGGAAAGGTCACGATTGGGCCAACCCCATGGTTTGCTCGTCATAAGGGTTGGAAGGTCGAACCAGGTGCCGTTCATCCCCTTGAGCGGCCAGCCTTGGACCATTTATCCTCGTGGAGTCTAGGGGCTTGTGCGGCCACATGATAGACCGCACAAGGTATGGGCGGCCTCATAAGGACTGCCTATCCCCACTTGGGCAGCCAGCCTTTAGCCGCCTGTCCTTCCATTGGGTTGAGCAGCCAGCATCTGAGCGCCCATCCCAGTTGACCCTTGGTCAACAGTCAAGTGTCGGTCACGTTAGGCGGTCTGATCAAGTGCGGTTCCAACGCTCATTCTTTGAGTTCCAGTGTGTGGGAAGTTCTATCCACCACCATTGGTGTGTCCTTCTGTGTCCTTCTACTCCCAAGGGAAGAGATCAGTCCATTCAAGGGTTTTTACAGCGGATTTCTTATCTAGATGGCATCTAGAAGAAACTCTCGACGTCTCACCCAGGGGGAATCAAGTACCAGGAGAAATGAGGGCCAAGCTCCTCTGTCACAATGGGTAGATCCACCTCCACGGGCGTCGCCGAAGCACCCACGGCCCATTCTCAACCCTCGTCTAGTCGACTTTGACGAGATGCATGAGTTCATCCCCAATTTGAGTGCCATTTTTGAAGTTCAGGATGGTTGGATAGATTTTATGATAAGGTACACCAAATACTATCCCAACCTTGTACAACAATTCTATGGCAATCTCACCGTGAGAAATGAGCATCTGTACACTGTGGTCAAAGGGGTTCAGATTCACATCATTTCAAAGTTATTTGCATGGGCCGTAGGAGTTTTAGCTAGGCATGCACACATGGTTTTTGGTCATGGCCTCATTGAGGACACTTTTATGCTCATGACCTACAGCGAATACGTGCATGGAGTCAGCAATCTACTCTTGCTAAATTACAACTACTTCCCTCCCTTGCAGTGTATTTTCCATCACATGTTTGTTGTGTCCCTGTGATTTTGTTGATGTCAATCTTTATGAGTAATTTTCCACTATTGTCACTCAATTTCCTTCACAAGTATTTCACTGTATCCGAATACCTGAGCATCCAGGACTTGTGGATAAAGTCCCTTTGCCAGGAATCAAAATATAGAAGTCCTCATGCAAGGTATCTTTGGTGACTCATGTCAAAGGACCAAATGTGTAACTGTGACTGAAGATTCTCTTGGTTGACAGTTAGATACAATAACCATCTAGAGATTCTTGATCGGATCAGTTCAATGAACCCTATTCTGGTAATGGGCACCTGCACATATATCTTAGTGTCTCCACACCAGTGACTGTGAGATCAGTCACCCGATTCCTTACCTCTTGTTCTACTTTTTCCTTGAATTTTGTGGCGATTAGTGCGTGTTTGAGTGGGTTTTCAATTTTTGGGGAGTTATAGCATGTTTTGGGGTATGAGTCGTGTTCACCGTTTCAGGCGACAATTTTTAGTTTAAATGGTCTCATTTGAACCCCTGGCATGTTTGGATGCCATTTCTGCCTGTTTTGTTGCATTTGGTCGTGATTTGGTGCTGGTAGGAGGCCGATTTCCCTCGTGAGTCAATTTGGGTCGATTTGTGAAAAATCACCCATTTTGTGTTGTTTCATGGTCTATGTGATCCCTTTCGGCTTGTGGAAGGTGTATATTGTGATTAGGGTTGCTTCCCCGTCGTTTAGAAGTGATTAGGGTGGGAAAAATGAGCTTTCGTGTGAATTTTTCATGTTTTACATCGGGACGAGAACGCGCAGGTGGCGTCGGTCGTGTTCTCAGTAGAACGAGCAACAACGATGCGTCGCGTCTTGAGTCAGAGAAGAACAGTAGGGCAGTTGGGAACGCGACCCAGGTGATGGGCGCGATCCTCTATTAACACGACCTAGGTGAGGGGTGTGCATATATGTTGTCTCACCCGAGGTTCTGGTCTTTTATTATCGCGACCCAGGCGATGGCCGCGATCATCGTGTTATCGCGCTTGAGGCTATGGCCGCGTTCATTAATGCGACCCTAGCGTGCGCCGCATTTGTGAGATGACGGGTTGCAACTGTTGGACGCATTGTGGTGTCATCGTGACTGTAGCAACCCTAAATTTTGAAACATAAAAATCTCAGTAAAACATCAAATAGTGACTTATTTAAAGTCACCAATTCAATAAATGATGGACCTCAAAGTGGCGTCAATTGATCTGGATAAAATGACAAGAATCCTATTTGGAATAAAATAATAAAATAGCGCCCCCTTCAGTGGTGCCAATTCTTAAAACAGAGCATTTCCATCCAGACGTCAATTGATTGAATAACGCCCCTCATCGTGTCGCCATTTTAAATAGCGCCCCCTATAAGCCGCAATAACTATACAAATACTCCAAGAAGCACCAAATTTGTCCCACGGGGCTCGCCTTGCCACTGTCGATTTGGACGTTATGCCCAAAATCGACCCATAAAACTTTTCCCTTGGCCTGAGACACTCCGCCCTCTCCAAGCTCTTAAGCATTGCCCCTAGCCCCGCTGGGCTGAGCCCATACACCTTTTCCTTGACTTGAGGCACTCTGCTCTCACCGAGCTCTAAAAATTACCCATCAGTCCCGCCGGACTGGGCTCATAAAACACTTTTTCCTTGGCTTGAGACACTCTGCCCTTGCCGAGGTCTAAAAATTACCCATCAGTCCCGCCAGACTGGGCTCATAAAATACCTTTTCCTTGGCCTGACACACTCCGCCCTCACCAAGCTCTTAAACATTGCCCTTAGCCCTACTAGGCTGGGCCCATACACCTTTTCCTTGGCTCGAGGCACTCCGCCCTTGTCGAACTCTAAAAATTATCCATCAGTCTCATCGGATTCGGCTCATAAAATACCTTTTCTTTGGACGGAGGCACTCCGCCCTTGCCAAGCTCTTAAACATTGCCAAGCTTTATGCAACCTCCTTTTTAAGGATCTATTTTTCTTATCTAGACTGGTAAACTTATCCAATAAGTCACCATAGGCATCCTGCCAATCTTCTATGGAAAAGTTCTCAAACAAATTTACCTCATCATCATTCTGATCCTCATTTTCATCTTGGCTGCTGCTTTGTTCGTTGCCCTTAGCCATCATGCATAGGTCTTTCTTTTCATAGCTGGCAATCCTCAATTTATCCACTATCTCCCTTGCAGATCTACAATTAAAAAAAACACGAGTGGAATGACCTATTAGTAGCCACCTCTATAATCTCCATAGCCTTCTAATTTTGATCACACATGGATCTATGTCTGTTCGTCCATTTAGACTTATCCTTTGGCAGTCGATGTGGACCATGTGAAATTAACTTCCACAGACCCAAATCTTTCAGAGTGACATAGCAACGCAAGCTATCAAACCACAGATCTTAGCCGGCCAAGCGGGGAGGGGAAGAAGTAGGCTAGAAGCTTCAATGGTTGTCGGAGTCGATTCTGTCCCTTCTCAAGAACAAAGTACAAATAGTCGGTGTTGACGTCGCTGTGGCCACTCCCAGACTCAGATTTTGATGAAACCAGCGGCCAACTCCTCGTAATTGGACCAGGGTCTTGGCTGATTTTTATGGAATTCCCAAGTTGTCGGGGCCGGTCGGGGAGGAACCACAAATAGGGCCTCTACTTCCTGGTTCTGACTGTTACAGAACTGCAGTAGCAGGAAGTCGAGGCTGCCACGAACACTCCCGGACTCAAAATTGAGCGTGGCAGGTAGCATTGGAACCGTTGATGAGTCACTGTCGAAACGTGACCACGGGGGCGCCAGCCGATGTTAGAGTAGGCCGGTGTAGTCTGGTGAGTGACAGGGTGTCTGCTCAGTCCCAGAGGGGACAGAGCAGCGCACTGAGAGGAGAAAATTTAGAAGTTGTTGCTCCGGTTGCCGAATGGAGTCCATCTTCTTGGAGAAGGAAGAAGACTCATCGTAGAAGGCCTCGGCCAAGCCTCGTCTTCAGATCTTCAGGTGACTGGTTGTGGCAGTTTCTGCAAACAGCCTCAGGTTGCTGGGCGGACCTCTTCTATGCAGTCGGAGTAGATCGCTTCTCCCGAATATCCACGAATTCAGAATGAGACGAAACGATTGTCGTTGCGAAGAAGACTCGAAGACGCTTCTAGAGGTAGCTCTTACACCTCCTGAATCGCCTAGATGACATTGCAGCTTCCTCTGCAATCTGCTGGTCCTCTGTTACCTCTGAACTGAGAACTTGTAGATTGAAGATGATGGGGGGAGAATGGAGTTTATGGGTGGGGAAGTGGGGTGGATGGGTATGGGGGTGACCCCTAGCTGTGAGGCGGTTTGGAGGGGATGTTCTAAGGTGTGGGAGTGGGAGAATGAGGGCTGGAAGGGGGTGTTTGTAGTGGGTGAGAGAGGAGTTACGAATTTGGGTTGGGAGGGAGAGAGGCTATGTACACCACACCTATCCTTTTATCCCTTCCGAGTCTTCGGGCTCGTGGGAGGCGGGCCGAGGTTCGAGACGTGTCGGTTCCTTTCCGGTACTCGGATCCCGGGTCGTTACAGGTGGGCCGTACCTCGAGAGACCAGAGGCCTTCGGAGATAGGTCCGGGGGCTCCAGGATGACGTGGACACCCTACCGTACACCTCGGTACGATTCTAAACTCAGACCCTTTAATTAAATGTAGTTCTATATGTTTGTGATGCTGATGTGAATTTCCTATTTTGACAAGTACGGTGGACACCTTATGCAGATGAGGGGCACGAGGGCCAGCCCTGGGTGGTAGGGGCCCTCGCCTTCTCTGGGCACGATGTGTGGCTTTACTGCATGAATGTAGTAGAGCCACTCCATTTCAGGTTGGTGATGAGGACGATCGACGTCCACCAGCCAGCAGTAGAGTTCCCAACATCGGAGAAGCCGGGGGAGCGTGTTGGGTGACACCCGTAAGGCGTGGCGATGGTCCTAGACTGGACAACACGAGCTACGGAGCAGATCACGGACTAGACAACACTCGGGAGGGTCGTGACTACCTGAGCGCGGAGTGATGTAGCGTACTACACAACGTACATCAGGCACTACTGGGACCAGGTGTTCCGAGGTGCCCACCGACCGGTATGACTTCTAACCTTAGCACTCTTTTCATTATCCTTATGATTCCTATATGCTGATGCACTGACATTTGATCTTCTGAATGCAGATCGACCCTGAGGGATGGATTGCGGAGTTGTAGGGGCTCCTCCACTCCACGATCTGAGAGCGTGACGAAGCCCAACATGCCCTGGCCCTACTGGTGAGCTTTCTAACCCCTAAACTTAATTATGCACTTTGATTATGATCATGCTATGGAATGACTGACCCTGGAGTTTCTAAATGCAGTGAGCTGAGGGGACCCAGTTGCAGGGGACGGACGCTCCTTCTTCTTCTTCCCAGACGCCTACCGACCTAGCGGAGCAGGAGGCGGAGTTGGCTCGGATGCATCCACGATAGACCGCCATGTGAACATAACCCACCATCATCAGTCCGTCATGTGATCTTATCCAATAGAAGATAAGAATAGCAGGCGAAACGTTCGGACTTAGGACTCTGGCGAGCATAATGGATAGGAACAAGGGCATTATAGTAATAATATAACGAATGGAAGATGATCCATCATGGAAACGAAGACATTCAGGCAGACGGTGGCTGGGGCGACAAGGAAGTCGGTGGAGGGGGTGGTAGACTCGACCTTAGGGGGCATATAACGGACCAGTGCACGTGCGTTATGTGGCAGGTATGACGGCTGAACATAGATCCATTAAACGACAGAGACACTAAATGAGATGGTGGGAGAGATGGTGGATGAGACGGTGAGTGAGACGAAAGCTACCTACTCAGAGAGAAGGTAACAGACCACTATGAGTGCATTATATGACGTACATAATAGATGGGTATAGGCCTATTAAATAACAGAGATGTAATATGAGGCGCTAAATGAGATGCTGGATGAGACAGTAAGTAAGACGATAAGAGGACTATGAAAGGACTATAACGAACCTTATGAGGCGCATTATGTTACTATAACGTGCCATGGAGGATGCATTATGTACAAAAGGGCGATAAATGATATGGAAGTGCTTGCCTAGCAAAAATAAGGCTAACACCCAACCAAGGAAGGCAATGACCCATGAAAGAGACTTCCAACTGCCCAAGAAGACTCGACAAGGGTGAACAACTCGGAGCATCATTAAAAAAGGAGTAAGGAGACGACTCTACTAATTGGTCATAAAACAGGTGTCAACATCTGGTACATCAAAAGTCGTTACTTGGAAGGTTCGGTTAGGCCGATCCGGAAGGTAGCTGCTTGCGTCGAGAAGGTCTTCGGATTGGTTTCTCTGCCACGTACTGGAGTTTTGGGTTAGGTGATGCGGGACGGACACGGGAGCCGACTCTACGTGCATTGAACCTTGGACTCTAAGACGGACATGACCAGCAACACGTGGCTAGGAGTCACACTAGAACGCCCCCCACATGGGCGTGAATTAAGAGACGACCTCAGACAAATTGAACATCTTCCCAAAAACACTCTGAAACAACGCCCCCCGAAGGGGCGTGAATTAAAACTACGATGACATCAGGCCTGTCGTCAATTCAACATTAATCTTGAAACCCTGCCATGCTTAAAGGAACAACGCCCTCCGAAGGGGCGTTAATTAAAGAAAAAGTGACCAATATTTGGTCGTCAATTAAAACCTTAACCAAAATACCCCCGTTTTAACCTGAAATTTCTTCTGAAACAACGCCCTGCTTTGGGGCGTTAATTTAAAAGCTAACGACCAAGCATAGGTCGTCAATTTAATAAAAACTCCCTTTGACATTTTATTCTCTTCTCTATGTCTGATGTTTGAACAGGGACTTATGAGGACTCGGATCTCCTGGATCCAGGTCTTGGCAGCTTACCTAGGTCTTCCAGATTTCCAGCGGGCTCGGGTAGATGCTATGGGCTTTGGGGCATTCCTTAGCATAGAGCCTATTAGACCGGACCTTCCCCTTATTCAGGTCCTTAGAGAGAGGTGGGATAGGTCCAGTAGGGCTTTCCTGATGCCCTGGGGGCATATGCTACCCAGCCTAGAGGACGTGGTTAGGATCACCGGCCTTAGAGTAGACGGTGAGGCAGTGAGTGGAGTGACCCTACCTGATTATGGAGAGCTGGCCGAGCACCTATTGGGTTTGGAGACCATAGCGGATGGGGAGTGCAGGACCATTTTTAGGACAGACTTGACTGGGGCTATGGGGTTAGAGGGGTGCCGACAGAGGTCTGGGGAGACCCTGTCCCAGTGGTTGGAGAGACTGATTGAGAGAGCCGCACCACCTACTGTCACGACCAGGAGCAGAGGGAGAGAGTCGAGATTGATCTGAGGCGGTTCCTGTTCTTCTTGCTGGGTCGGCTACTGATGGGGACGAAGGGCGACATCATGAACTGTCGCTTCCTGAGTGTGCTGGAAGACTTAGACGGCATAGGGAGATATGCATGGGGGGCGGCGATGCTGACGCACCTGATCGCTGACCTGTCCACTGGGACAGGGAGAGAGACGACCGTCAGCGGCTTTTCACCATTTTTACAGGTATGCATGCTTTTTCTAAGTGATGTATGAATGCAACTGGATTGATTTAATGTATGTAACTAATGCAAACTAAATGCAGATCTGGAGCCATATCTACATGCCGATGAATAGGGTGGATGGGCAACCGGGGAGTGTGGGTGCATTCCCCTTCGCGAGGAGGTGGCTGCCCTATGTGAGTGGGGCACCACACGCCTTCGAGCTGCATGTTCTTCGGAGGGAGTTCAGGGACTTCCCTCCTTCGCTGGTACGTTTCTATGACTTACATGAACATGAATGATTATGCTTATGAATGGTTATGTTTCTGACTGATGGTGTTTTATGATGTGCAGGTGGTGTGGAGACCCTACCTGGGGATGACCGATGAGGGCCAGCCTTGGGTAACTGCGGGTCGACCTCTATTCGGGCGGGAGATTTGGCTCCACTGCCTGAATGAGATCGAGCCACTGCGCCTCAGACTGGTCATGAGGACCCTCGGCCTACACCAGGAGTGGGTTGAGGTGGCGGAGCCTCGAGGCATCGGGAGGAAGACCCATGGCCGTACAAAGGCCACGGACTGGAGGATCCGGTTTGCGGATCAGTATGCAGACTGGCAGCGCGGCGGGACGCGGGTGACCTCCCAGGCGGCTAACAGTTCGGAGTACCTACACCATTACCGGGAGGTGTACGGCAGCAGGCCCCAGATGAGGGTCCTAGGGGTGAGTAAATGAGAATGCATTTCTTTTCTTATATGATGCATGTTTATTTTTATTATGCAACTAATTATGTAATGAATGCAGGATGCACGGGATCTGGTGGCGATGGACGCCCAGGTCCACCTTTACAGCTTGGAGGCCCAGCTGGCGGCTGCCCGAGCTGACTTGGCGACCCTGGTGAGTGTTTAAATTAAATGCATGTGAATTCTCTTTTTTTTTTGTTGATGATTAGCCACTAACGGTCTTTCTTTGGATGCAACGTGTGCAGCAGGGGGCGGTGGCGAGGGACACCGGTGGTGCATCGAGTTCGAGAGGACCGAGCACCGGGACCCGGGAGTTGGAGGAGCAGCTGGCCGGTGCAGTTGCTCGTGCGGAGGCGGCGGAGCGTGGTCTAGCCGCACAGGTAAGCCCTTAAACTTGAATTCAATTACGCCCTTATTATATATTCATGAAAGCGTATGATTTTCTTTTGCCCTTGCCCAGACTGAGGAGCTCCAGGACGCGCTCGCTTGCATAGCGAGACAGCGCCGCAACCACGTCGCACTGGTGAGTTTTTACTTTGCTTTGTTCATGATGTTCTTTAATTGTTGCAAAGATTAATGATAATGTAATGTGATGCAGGCAGCAGAGTTGACCGAGGCCCGGAGACAGCTAGTAGCGACGCGATCAGAGGTTGGCTCGTGCTGTGAGCAGATTGCTGAGCTGGGGCGGTCTCGGAGCCAGCCGGAGACGGAGCGTGACCTTGCGGCGCAGGTAAGTCAACAACACTAATTTCTTTCAAGATATGTTAAAATGACATCCGAAATTGATAATTGACTTTATTGCAGGAGGAGGAGCTACAGGAGGCGCGCACCCGCACTGCCTTGGCCGGCACCGAGCTTGCCATCAGTGACCAGCGGGTCACGGAGTTGGAGGAGGAGGTGGCCCGTCTCACTGCTGCGGCGGGCCAGCGCGAGGAGCTGCCCCGGGACGCTCAGGACCTCCGCATCCACCTTGAGATCGAGCGGAGGGAGCGTGCCCGGGATCGCGAGGAGCTCGACCGGGAGAGGGCCGCACGGGAGCGTGAGAGGAGGGAGCTCGCGGCTGAGCGGGACCGAGAGAGAGGGGAGCGGGACCGAGAGAGAGGGGAGCGGGACCGGGAGCTCATGGCCGTGCGGATGGAGCTTACCGTCGTCCGGGAGCGGCTTCGGGCGACAGAGGAGCGACTCCAGCGGGGACGCGAGCGGGCTCGGGCGGCAGGGCATTCGAGTGCCTTTGCCAGCACGTCGTACGCGTCGGGCTCTTCCTCCCACCAGCACGCAGAGGAGGAGGTACGGAGCCCAGCTCCGAGCGCGGCACGAGGGACGATGCCCCCACCACGGGCACGTCGATTTACACAACTACTCCCCATGCAAGGGGGTTGAACAAGGGGAGGGGAAGCCAGAATTACATCCAAACACTACCTCCAATAGGGAGGGACTGTAAGCTGGCCAGGAGGGGAGGGGAACGTCGAACTAGGAACTAATCGGAAGGGGGTTGTCGATTCTGTCCGCTCTCTAGAATAGGGGAAAGATAGTCGATGTCGGCAACGCTGAGGCCTCTCCCAAACTCCATTGTCGACAAAACCTATGGCAAAACCTCTTGGGTTGGCCCAGGATGACGCCCAATTTTTGGGGGAATTTCTGGTTGGCGGCGCTGGTCGGGGCAGAGTCGTGAACATGGCCTCTGCTTTCTGATTATGGCAGCTTCTGCATCACAACAGCAGGAAGACGAGGCTGCCATGGACGCTCCCGAGCTCGGATTCAGGCGTGGCTGGAGTCTTTGGATTCATGGATGAATCCTCTTCGAACGAAGACCAGCGGTGACGCTGGAGGTGGTCAGAGAAGGTGACGAGGACCTGAACAGTGATCGGGTGTCAGGTTAGTTCCTGAGGGAACATGCCTGCGCACCTGGGATGGAAAAATGGGAACTCACAGCTCTGGTTGCCGAACAGAGTGTCGCTTCTTGGTACTGGAAGGCAACTTGACATAGAAGATCTCAGCGAAGTGGCGCTCGAAGAATCTCAGAAATCAGACCATGGGAGCCTTTGCGAGCCTTCTCTAGTTGTCTGCCTGGGTGGGAACGCGCAGTCTGGCAGTGAATGCTCCTCCAGGTAGCCACGAGCTCAGACGACGGTGAGACCACCACCGTTGCATAGAGGACTTGAAGACGCTTCCGACGGTGTCACTTGAGCATCAAGGAGTGCCGGGATGAAGTCATGGTAGGCCTTGCAAGTTGCTGATACTTTGCTGCCTGTGACCTGGGAAGTGCAGGTTGAATATGGGAGGTGAAAAATGAGGTAAATGGGAGGGGAAAGGGGTGGATGGGTGTGGAGGCAACCCTTGGCTATTTGGGGGTTTGGGAGGGGGCAAACTTTAAACATGGCGACAGTGCAGCAATTAAATGCATAATAACATGGATATGCTAATAAGTGGAATCTGCAGGAATTAGACAGTTTGGAACAAGCCGCATAGTGACAGAATGGTCGAATGACTGGCCACTCAATCTCCCTAAGCGGTTGAGTCACCGTCACTCAATGCTAGGCATATAGGGGTCACACGGCTGAGGATAAGCCGCTCAAGGTGTTAGGCAGTTAACCCTTAACTGCTCAGAGGAACGGGGAGTCCCTTAGGCCGTCGGTCGATAGACCGCTCAACAGAATTGAACGGACGCACTAGGGTCGTTCTAGCGTACACTACCCTACAGTTCATGGGCTACATGGCTAGGAGTGTGCTGCGTGGGGTATTAAGTGGTTCGAGTTGAACCACTCAAAGGGATTAGGCGGTCTGGAGTTGATCGCTCACCAGAGAACGGTCGCGGGGTGACCGCGCCATTATTGTAGTGACGAGAGTGGGTCAGCCCAAGCCAAAACCCCTCCCGGTCGGCTGAAAACGAGGGGAATGGAATTTCTAGCTTACTTGCCATGCTAAACTAACCATTCCATGCCCATACATGCCATCAAAACTTAAAGACA
Organism: Amorphophallus titanum; assembly: GCA_024336825.1. Lineage (NCBI taxonomy): Eukaryota > Viridiplantae > Streptophyta > Magnoliopsida > Alismatales > Araceae > Amorphophallus > Amorphophallus titanum. The sequence goes on from JANBPO010008819.1 coordinate 1,028,825, forward strand.
ATGCCCATGGAATCAATTTTAAAAAATTAGACTAAAATACAATAACATGGAATCATGCACAGAAAATGAGGAAAATGACCGCAGATGGGCGTGCATGTGGCGTCAAAGTGTTCCTAGTGAGATGAGGAATCCGTCCCCCTACCTATTGCACGATGAGGTCGATGTTCCGGCGTCGAATGAACAATGGAAGCCACGACGATCTCACATCCCCACGCGCCTTTACACACCGCGGATCGAGACGAGGTCAACGTCCACGCGATCCTCACATCACGACCTCTCCAACGGTACCCTCGGCATCTCCGTCTGCTATCGTTACAGCTGAAACTGAGAGAGAGGGAGAGAGAGAGATCGTGAGTGAGAGAGAGAGGGGGTGAGGGAGAGAGAGAAACGTGAGAGGGAGAGAGAGAGTTCGATGGGGGGAGATTTTTTTCTCTTTTTTTTGCCAACAAATGCCCCCCACCCGTAGGCGGCGCAGATGAGGGATGAGGGAGCGAGCCCTACAGGTGCGGTCTCTTGCTCGACTAGTAGGCCGTTGGTATCCGGACAAAATCCTCTGTGTTTTGGATGAACTGTCTTGGCCGTGAACCGCATCGATCGATCCTGAAAAGGACTGGGCGCCAATCAAGATGAGATCGTCGATATTGGATCTATATCGGTCCAAAAATATTAGGTTTCTCTGACTTAGACGGAAGGTCTAGGCCGTACCCCTCGATTACGACCTCGAAAAGCCATGGGCACCTAGTTAAGTGTGTTATCGATGCTGAGGCTACACCGACTCAAGGCTATTGGGATTCTTGGTCTCGAACAGAAGGTCAGAAATGAGTGGAGTGGGATTGCTAGCACGGGAAGATACCGACACAAGGATATTGGTTATAACAACTTGGCTCAGATGAAAGGCCTCAATGCCAAGGCAGGCTAAATCTCAGCTTAGACACAAGGTCGTATCACCGGATGACTTGGCTAAGATAGAGAGTCATGGTGCCAAGGCGTAAGAACTCTCATCTTAGATGCAAGGTCATGAAGCCGAACGATTTGGCTTAGACGGTGAGTCATGACACCACGAAAGAATATACGTTGACTTAGACAGAAGGTCATGACGATGGGCTATCACCGATACTAGGGCTGTATCGACAAAAGGAGTTCGGGTTTCTCTGAATTAGACGAAAGGTCTTGGTTGTACCCCTCGGCTAAGGTCCCGAAAGGACATGGGCGCTGAGCAACTGCAGAGCCGGAGAATGTGGCCTGTTCAAGGGCATTACGTATCTTTTATCATTTTCATCATTTCATTTTCTTATATCATTATCATTTCATCAATTTTCCCTACTATTATTATCATCATCACTGTGATTTCATTTTCACTTCATCATCATCATTCTTTTTCATTTTCTATTTTTTTACCATCATTTCATTTATTTCATCATTTTCATCTCATTTTCTTTTCATCATAAGATCGAACCCAGCTTCCGACAGGCACGACGGTGGAAGGTTCTCCTCCTGCCTGTTTTCGTAGGCGTAGGGTTGACTGGCGAAAACCTCTTGCATCTGGGCACACAAGGGAGTGAAACCCGGCCAGGTCGCCTCATCGGGTGTCCCAAAAATGTCAAAGACATCAAAGATCTGGTGCTGGTGATCGAGCTAGTTCTTCAGTAGAAATAGTGGTGCCAGTAGCTCCGCCATGATGTAACCCACAGACCAGATGTCGACGACGATGGAGTAGCCGTTTGCCTAGAGGAGGAGCTTCGGCACTGGGTACAGAGGGTGACCGCCCAGTCTGTGTACGGCTGCTGGTCTCTGATGCCGTCGATGCATCGGCGGGACAGCCCGAAGTCGCACACCTTGAGCTCGCCACCGCGGGTGAGTAAGAGGTTGAATGGCTTCAAGTCGTGGTGGAGCACCACAAAGCCATGGATCCACCGATCCCCAGTAGCAGCCGCTACATCAGGTCACGGTGGAGCCCCCCACCCCACCGTTGCCTTCTTAACTGGGCCAACATTCACCGACAACGTCTCTCAGGCGACCCTCCACTTCTTCCTCGACGCTGGCTTTGTCTCTGCCTTTGCCAACTTTGTCTCCGTCTCTCAGGCGACCCTCTTCTTCTTCCTCAGCGTCTTCTTAACTAGGACAACATTCACTAGCAATGTCTCTCGGGTGACCCTCCTCTTCTTCCTCGGCGCCGACTTTGTCTCCTCCTCTTATTTCAGACCCCGGGTGAGGTGTGTGTGCAGAGGGAAGCCAGAAGGATGGGAGCATCAGAACATGTCAAGAGAGGGAGGGAGCACAGGGATGCCAGAGTTCGCTGGGGAGAGAGGGAGAGGGAGGGAGCACGTCGGGAGGGCGCCAGGACAGAGAGAGGGGGGTAGAGCACAAGGGAGAGAGAAAGAGAGGGAGGGAGGATAGGGAGAGAGAGGGAGAAGGGGGGAGCGTGCCGAAGTTCACCGGGGAGAGGGAGGGAGCGACAGGGAGAGGGAGGGATTTAGGGTGCATAGGACCTCTATCAACGTGGGAAGACTCTGGACATCCTAAAGTGAACCAATCATGCACAGGCTCCCTAACAGATTTGAGAGTTTTGGGCGGGCCATGAGAGCCAAAGTCACCTTCTACATCACACCTATGCGATGGTAATGCATGTTGAACAGGCTCCGTAATAACCAAGCTCCGAAGTATGGGTTGACTGACCCGTGTGGAAGGGGTGTGATAGTGGACTCTCTTGACAAAGTGGAGTAGAGATGGTGAGTCAAGAGGCTCACTAGGGAAGAGATCGAAGAGATCAAATAATGTGTGACCCCTCACGATGGGTTCCCTCACTTCACTAGCCCATGTTCGAAAATCATTAATGGGCAGATGGTCACCTTCCATCATCACGGAAGATGGTGCAGTGGTCTCATGTGGAAGTCATAGGTCCTCCCTCGGGACAAGTGGAATGGAGTTAAGCTCATCAGGCATGGGGAGGAGCAAAAGTACCTCCGTGGTGATATGACCCACGGTGCACACAGAGGTAATGGACCCCAATGCTGGATGCGTGAAGTTACGACTATGGGGTCGATCGAAGCCTGGGGCCAACATATACGTCCACGTCAACTGTCAGTCTAACCCCTTAATGAGGTCTTCCAGAGTTTCAACAAGGTCAAAGGACTGGAAGGTCGTATGGAATGAGTTGGCGGGCACTATTTGTAGTGCGGGGTGCATGGAAGGGTAGCAAAAGACTTTCGGGACCAAACCCTTCTTTAGCCAGCTAGGTAGTGGCTCTTCAATGATTATCTCACCCTTGCTAAGTAGGTATGGCTCCGGATGAAGATCAGATGGTGAGGTTTGTGGCAAAGGATCTCTCTTGGATGGGGAAGGGACGTCCTCTATGATAGGGAGAGGACCTTGGGATGGCACTGGGTTGAGACTACCGGCCATGACCTCCTTAGACTCAGGTAGGATTTCGTCCTATCTCGGAGGTGGGCAAGGGGGAATTAGTGGCTCAAAACGAGAGAGAGTGGGTTGGTTCTGGGCGGCCAAAGAGGTGGCCGCCTAACCCTCTGGGCGGCCAAAGGGTTGGCCGCCCAGGGCCCAGGGTGGCCCTGCTCTGGGCGGCCAGTGGTATTGCCGCCCAGGCCTCTGGGGTCCAAGAGTTTGGCCGCCCAGCCCAATCAGGCCCGGGGTGTTGTGTTTCGCCTTTCGCTTGCCCCTGGGTGTTCGTACGTGATACGGTTTAACGGAAGAGGTGCCCGAGTGATTCCTTGTGTTCCGAGATTTCGGTGAGTGTCTTTGTGGGCCACCCCTATCTATTGGTAGAGTGTGGACAGTCTTTCTAGTGTCGGGCTGCTCGTGTATCGACTGTCTCGGCAAGACTCCCGTGATTGCGGAGGGTGTTCTCACGTGAGGGCATGTGATCGTGGCTAGGTGTCTTTGTAGGAGTCATGGACCGTGGTCCTTGTGTTTCCATCTTGTGCTTTGGTTAGTTTTCTGTGAACCGGCAGCCATGGTTTAGCTATCGAGTTAGTGGTCCTTGGTTCTTGTGCTAGCGAACCGCCTCGTGGTGGTGCTGTACAGACTGGTGGTACTCTGGTGGTTTTCGTGGTTGCGGCGAGTTCTCACCCTTGGTGACTCTACCCACTAGACGTAGCTGACCTGGGCACGGTTGTGTGCTGACGCACCTGGGAGTGCTGGAAGCTTGACCCCTGTAGAGGTTTGTATGCCGGTTACGTGAGGGCCCCTTCCCTTTGCAGCTTGACTCCGGTTGGAGGAAAAACTGAGTAGAGAATCTGACCTGGAGCAGATGGTCTGTGTGTGTGCACGTAGTCGGAGACAGTGGACGCTTGCTGATGAGCATGACCCCGGTTAGTCCTTATTCTGTGGTACTGTGTACTGTGTCTCAGTTTTTGCCTGGGCGAGTAGGGAGACACGTGAGGCTGTGGTGTAAGTCGTCAGAGGACGCTTCCGATCTCGCTGTTAGTGGGATAGTACTCCTGTCACCTGAGAGATTTCAGTGCGGATTTCTCCTTGGCGTAGTTCTTGTTCTGGCGGCTCGGCACCCACGTGTGCCATCTCCCTTTGGCACCCACGGTGAACTCCCTTTCCCGTTCATTCTCATCCTTTTACACACCACCTGCACACCCCCACATTGATTGACTAGTTTGGTAGGTTTTGTTAAAATTCCACTTCTATTATCCTGTTAAAAAAAATTAGTGCCCACCACTCTGGGCGCCCATTAAATGAGCGAGATCGAGGAGGAGCTACAGTGAGCTATAGAGGAGCGGCCTCGCGAGACCGAGGAGCTACCCCGAGAGGCACTGGAGCTGCAGCTACTACTCAGAATGGCTAGGCGAGAGTGCGACTGTGAGAGTGCGGAGTTAGCCAAGGTGAGGCTTTGCCTAGGTGCAGTAGAGGAGCGCGAGAGGGCAGTCTAGGACCGCTACCGGAGGGGCCGAGAGCGGGCGCGAGTTGAGGGATGACCCAACGCTTACTCAGACACTAGCTACTTGGTGGGTTCTTCTACTTACCAGAGGAGAGAGGAGTCGGACCATGCTTGAGCCGAGAGGTCGGCTACCAGCCAGGGGTCGATGAGGCCTCCACAGGCTCATCCCAGGGACAGGGGTGGGGCAGAGAGCAGTGAGAGGAGAGAGGAGGGAGGTGGAGAGATCTAGAGAGATTACCTTTGTACACCTCCTCCTACATTCTGTACACACACGTATGCATATAGTTATGAATGAAAACATATTTTTATTACCTGAGTTTTGTTCTTTTGCACTTGTGTACCTGTGTCTCCTCGCCCCTGCGTTCACTGAAGCAAACAGGTTAGTTAATCTGTTCGGCTTGGCCCCTTGCTCACTAAGCAAGGGGGATATTCTTTTTGACCTTGATAAAGGGTCAAGGGGCCAAGTCTTTAATCAACTAAGGCAAATAATGAAAAAACATAAGAAAATGCAACATGCGAGCAAGCAGATGGGTACTGAAAATGAAAGATGATCAAGCAAACATGCAATCAAGCAAATATCATCACCATTTTTTCTTTTGTTTTATGTTTTTGTTTCATTTTTTTATTTTGTTGTTGATTTTGTCACAGGTTTGCCTAGGTCCTTCAGAGGCAATGATTCCATTTGGGTGATTGTGGATCGGTTCTCAAAGACTGCTCATTTTCTGGCCATGAAGAAGAAGCAATCTATGGAAGGTCTGGCACGTTCATATGTAGAAAACATTGTTAGATTGCATGGAGTTTCGAAGTCCATCATTTTAGACCGAGATCCTCATTTCACGTCACGGCATTGGCAAGGACTACAAAATCCCTTGGGGTCTCAGTTGAAGATTAGCTAAGCATATCATCCACAGATGGATGGCTAGTCTAAGAGAACTATTCAGACTTTAGACGATATGTTGAGGGCCTGTGTATTGGACTGGAAGGGAGATTGGGAGTGACACCCGCCTTTGGTAGAGTTTGCCTATAACAATAGCTTTCACGCAAGTAAAAGCATGGCTCCATTTGAAACTTTGTATGGAAGACCGTGTAGATCTCCTTTATGTTGGGAAGAGGTTGGCGAGAGATAGTTCATTGGGCCTAAAGTGGTGCAAGAAACATCTAAGAAGATTCAGCTGATCCAACAAAGACTGAAGGCAGTGTAAGATCGGCAAAAGAGTTATGTAGACAACAAAAGGAAAGACTTGGCTTTCGAGGTTGGTGAGCATGTATTCCTCAAGGTATCATCTACCAAGGGAGTGTCTAGATTTGGCAAGTAAGGGAAGTTACAACTGAGATTTATCAAACCTATTGAGATTTTGGAGCGAGCGGAAAACGTGGCATATCAGTTGGCATTACCTCCATCTATGGTAGTAATTCACCTGGTGTTTTAGGTGTCTATGCTCCGTAAGTATGTCAACGATCTTGCACGCATCATCAGTTATGAAGACTTAGAGTTCTAGTAGGACCTATCTTATGAGGAGCAACTAGTTAGGCTTTTGGATCGTAAGGAGCAGGTTCTTAGATCGAAGACTATTTCGTTGGTGAAAGTTCTATGGAGGAATTTCTCCTAAGAAGAGGCATCATGGGAGATTAAAGCGGAGATGAAGAAGAGATATCCCAGATCTTGCTCCCGCAAGCTTCGTGTTGATCGGTTGTCATTTGGGGCCGGTAGGAGTCCGAGAACCCCGGTGACTCAATTTGGGTCGATTCGTCAGAATCGCCAAGATCTTGCGATTTAAGGTGTTTCGTTGCGTGCATGTGGTATTTCTGGAATCCTTGAGGGATTTCCCAACGCTTCGGTGTATTTCCTCTGCCCTACGGTGTGCATGGGACGTGGAACGGGCCGATTTGGCCGTTTCACCGTTTTGATCATCGGATTGGCATAACGGTCCTACTAAGGGCCATTATGTGCATAACGGTCCCCTGATAGACCGTTAAGCATAGTTCATCGGTTTTTATCTTTGGAGGTCTTGGAGCATAACGGATCAACACTGGTCTGTTATGTGGAGCATAACACCCCTATCCAGTTGCGTTATGGTCGGGTGGCTTTCGAGGTTGACTGCCATGTCAGTCCCCTCGACGATCATGTCTACCTTGAAGACCGTGTCAGTCGGCAAGCATGACGGACTCCTCCCCATGCGTTATGGTTAATATAATGCTCAGGTGCAAATCCATTATGGTCCGTTGACCAATGTTTGGCTGGGTATGGAGGTTGATATAACGTGCCTCACCCTGTGCACTTTGTGGCTATGACAGATGGGTTCTGGTCCGTTATGTTCCCTTGGTTTGTGGTTAGGGTTCTTTGCGTCTGTTGGGTATAACGCACCTGCCTTTGTGCGTTATACAGTATAATGCACCTATTGTGGTCCGTTATACTTCATTTTGTTGTATGTTGGTCTATTGGGCACAACGCACATGTTCTGGTGCGTTATGTCAATATAACGCCGTAGCTTGGTGCGTTATGTCGTCTGTATGTAGTTTTTGGTCTAGTTGGCATAACGCCCCTCTCTTGGTGTGTTATGTGGGCATAACGCCTCTATGTTGGTGCATTATAGTCCTGATTACTATGTTGACCATTTACATGTTCTGTGTTGTATGTCCGTCTGTGATGCGGGACGAAGACAAGACTCAACACCGACTGGGAGAAGGTAGAGAATTTCAAGGGTAAGGGAATAAAATCTAGCTAGAAACATGATAAGTGAGGAAGAAAAGATGAGAAATTTAGCATCACGGGGTCCTACTATTGGATCTCTAGTTTTGATGATGACACACTATGAATCATGATGTAATCAATATGAAATCTAAGTTCTGAATATTGAACAGGTTTACATTCATGGCAATCAAATTAACAGGTCAAAGCATAGGTAATGTGCCTCGACACAAAAGTTATTATCTGAAGCTTGCATTCATTGGCTGCACCGACATAGTCGAAGGACTGCATCGACACACAAGTCATTTGAATTGTCTGGAAGAGATTATCTTCACTACTGCATCGACGCAGTTGGAGAACTGGCTTGACGTAGTAATGTTCAAGGAAAGCTTTTCAAGAGTACTGCATCAACACAACAAGAATGGCTTCGGCGCAGTGACACCCAAAGCACCCAACTCCAAAAGCCATGCCCCAATGCAGCAGAGTTTTACCTTAATGCATCATGTTTAAATCTGGTTTTCAAAAGAAACACCTCGATGCATCAAGAAGTTTCCTCGACGCATCAAGCTCAAAGCCAGCATTTGGAAGCCTGCAAGGTCAAAGCATTAAGAGCTGCCTCGACTTGTCTTTCTAGCTTGGTCTTCACTTCTTCTACGACACATCGACGTCCAAGGGATCAGTGTCAAAGCTATGAAGCCTCAATTAGCTGTCTAAACTCAAAGTTGGGAAAGGGTGCATCGGCCTATCCTTCAATGCAACGATGCACCAGTATATTCAAGACATGCAACTGTTGAGCTGTCTCGACCTGCCTTCCCAGCATGTCGAAGCACCAAGCATCTTCTATGAGGCACTTGATGAACTTATGGAATGAGGTGACCTCGAACTCCCTTATTTGGAACTTGATTCTTATAAACCTAGCACACTTCGAGAAATTTTCTAAAGAAGAATATTCTTTATTGGCAAGTGGACCGATGGGATTTCAGCTAAAATAACTCTTTTATCCACTTGGATTCACTTCAGTTTATAGACATGATCAGGGAAATCTAAACATTCAAAGCCTGGAGGTTGTTTGACATAAACTTCCTCATTTACCTCCCCGTTCAGAAAAGTAGATTTCACATCCATCTGCTGGAGTTTTATTCCTAGAGAGCATGCAAAGGCCAACAGAATTCTAATGGCTTCTAACCTGGCTACAGGGGCAAAAGATTCTTCAAAATCTATTCCAATTTCTTGATTGTACCCCTGAGCCACAAGTCTGGCCTTATTCTTTATGATGCTGCCAGATTCATCAGTTTTATTTCTAAAAACCCATTTAGTCCCAATGACATTGGAATGAGCAGGAGGTGGTATCAAGTGCCACACTTTGTTCCTGTCCAACTGACTTAGTTCCTCATGCATTGCATTATCTGAGTCCTTGATTTCTTGATAGATCTCATAGATAGGAGTGTACCGCTCAAACTTTCGGGGAGGTTCCTTGTGGTCTCCATCTCGATTTCTTCTTTTTTCTTGGCCCTAGGCTTGCCCGGACGGTCATTTCTTATCTCCCTCTCGTCCCGAGCTTGTTGGATCTTGGCAAGCATTGAGGACTTCTTCGCACTCTGCTTGACACATAGCCAGGGTCACCAAATCGACGATGGAGGAGGGAGGATGAAGCACCAATTCTCGCTAAAGGTTTTCATCTCGGGTGCCTCTACTCAACGCGGTGATGGTTAAGGCAACATTCAGGCGGGGGATGCACAGGGCTTCCGGCTTAAATCAGTTGATGTAAGCCCGCAGCTTTTCCCCCTGTGTCTGTTTTAGCACTAATAGCCCCGCAATCGACCTTGGAGGGCCGCTGTCGACAAAGCTTTCCTTGAATAGTCGTTCTAACTGTCTGAAGATCTGGATGCTACAGGGGGCGAGCGCTCGGAACCAGGCTTGAGCGCCTTGGACCAAAGTGGTCATGAACGCTCGACACTTGATAGTGTCAGACACTCCGTGTTTGGTCATCAGAGCATCAAAACTATCATATCGGCGGGGTCACCCTGACCGTCATAGGACTTGAAGGTCGGTAGTGAGACTCTCGGGGAGACTTCGATCTTCAAGATTTGGTCAGAGAATGGAGATTGCTCCTCGTCCTCTTGGGCAGAGTCCTTTTGTAGGGCGCGGAGGGAGCGCCCCTGCTCGGCAAAACCCCACTCAAAGTCTCGCAGGCGGAGGGACAACTCTGGCGATCGTGGAGCCGGGGGACTGCTAGTATGTTCCCGGCAGTTGCCCTGTCACTCCTCAGTGGGGGCGTTTGCTTCCGAGGGCTGCTAAGGTAACCCAGATTTCTTTCCTCTAGGATTGGAGGAAGTTTCTTGCTCCGGGGGTGGGATTTGTGAGGGCCCGCCAGGCCCATTGCTAATGAGTCCCCCGCCTTGGAGGGTGAAGTGGCCTCTGGCCGTTTGCTGAGAGGCCTCTGCTCGAGGGTGGCTCACCCGGGAGAGTCGTGACCTCTCCTCCCTGGCTACTTGGGTCCTCATCAAGTCGATGAGGAAATCCAATTTGGTGTTGAGGGTCTGGAGAGCATTGAGGTTTCCAGGGGTGGGTTGTCCCCCTGCGGCCGGCAGAGGTAAGGCATTAGCTTGATTGTGGAGAGGGGCTCGTGGAAGAGTGGGAGGGCACTTGCTCCCCCTCTGCAGTCACCGGTGCCTTTCCCTTGTCACTGACGTTTCCCCTACTGGAACTTTTTCGCACCATGTTGGCTCTTTGTACGTTTCCCATAGACGACGCTAGGTGAAGAGGGGTGATCTCATGCTGGATCCTGAGCCGCACGATCCTGGGTTGACCCTTGTCGTCTTCACCATGGATGAGGGATCTACAAGGTAGGAAACAGATCAGAGGAACCCAGCGTTAAGACCCCGGGAAAAAGCCTCTGATGCTTAAGTCAACAAACTGATAGAGCATAGGTGAAAGGGATGTAAGAGTAAGAATGAGGGGCACGAGATCGCTCTCCACCAGTGAATGTAGTGTTGAGTACTCAGGATCACCTTACCTTTCTGGAGGGTTTTCTTGAGTTTATATTGCTGCCTATTCTCCTGGCCGGAGGTAGGGTAGTTAGAGGGACCAGGGGGTGTTATGTCCTAGAGGAGGGCTCTCCACCGTTAAAGGACTCTTGCTCTCCCCTATCCTGTTGAGCTTCCCATCTCCCAGCGACAGTGAGACTTTCGCCAGGACAAGCACCATGTTAGTTGAAAACATGCCCACTGGAGGTCCGAGTGTGGGATATCGGATGATGGGGCTCTTGGTGTTTTCACGAGCAAAGTTGGCCGGCTCTTCTGAGCGATCATTACTCGATCTTCCAGGCTAGGAGGCCACCTAGGAAGGTCTAGTCCGAGTATTTTTGGGCTTCAAGATAAGTGGGCCCATTTATGGGGGGCTATCAGTTCGAGAGATTGGCCTGGTTGGGTCGGATTGGGCCTGGTTGGGCCGGATTGGATCTGGGTGGGCCATCCTATTCTGCGTATCTTTTTGGACTGTGGATTTACCCCTCTCCAAGATCCATTGTTGGCATTGAGTTAATGATAACATAGAAGGTTAAACATCTAAGTCACCTGATTCAGAGTAAGATGAAGATACATACACATATTGCTCATGATCTATAAACTCTAACTCTATCTTAGTGGGTGGAGGTGTTTGTGAGTGACTTTATAAAGCTTTGACCATCAACACAAATGATGGTGCATGTGCAACGGTAAAGGGTGCATGAAACTTTATAAAAAAATGTCTCATTAGATTCACTAGTGCATCCCTAGAGGAGGAAGACTAGACAGGTGCTGGTGGAGCACTAGAGGAGGATGCAAGCCCAGGTGTCGGGCCACAAATGAGTCATCATGTAATGCTATCCAAAACTGGCCTCGGACATCTTGTGGAGCCGAAGGATAAGTAGCGCAATCTCGGCCCACAACTGTGAGGTACTTGGAAAACCTGCGTATGCCAATGACATAATGTTGACAACACATACAATGAACATGACAATCACTCTCAATAGTGTGCTCGTGTGCACAAGTGGGGCGGCAACATCGACCAAGTAGCATCTACAAAGTTCTATAGTTCGATATATGTTAATTGAAGAGCAAATGCAAAAGACAAGGAATGAGCTAACTAAATAATGACCACAATCTAAAATATGAAAAAACCAACCAATACATATTCTTCTATTGGCCCGAGCCCCGCACACTCCACGATGTCTAGAGTTTTCATGACTTAGCGACATTCTACCATAGCTTCATTCATAACTTTAGTTTTATCACTACCCCGATCACGGATTGCATTAAGAAGGGGGCATTTGTATGGACTAAGGCTGCAGCCACGGCATTTCAGGACATCAAGGAGCATATGACCCAGGCACCGGTCCTTGTATTAATGACTTTTCTAGGTGTTTGAGGCTACATGTGACACTTTCGGAGTGGGTATTGGTGGAGTGTTGAGCCCGGAGTCCCACCCCATCGCATTCTTTAGCGAGAAGTTGAATGATGCCAAAACTACGTTATTCCACATATGACAAAAAATTTTACGCAGTCGTCCAGGCATTGAGGTATTAGAGGCACTATCTTTTACATCAGAAGTTTGTCCTCTTCTCTGATCATGAGGCCTTATGATTCCTCCATACCTAGAAGAAGCTGAATGCTTGCCATAGCCGTTGGGTGGAGTATCTCCAAGAGTATACTTTTGTGCTTAAGCACAAAGCGGGGGCAGAGAACAAGGTAGCCGATGCGCTGAGTTGACAAATGATGATGTTGACCACCATGAGTGTTAAGGTGGTAGGCTTCGAGAGGCTGAAGGATGCCTATGTTGATTGCCCAGACTTTGGTCCGATCTATGCCGTCCTTCAGGCTGGCCCCTCGCGTGACTATAGCAAGTTTATGCTTCAGGAGGGTCACCTCTTCCGGGGTGACAAGTTATGCATCCCACAGACTTCTGTTCATGACTTTCTCACGTGGGAGATGCGCACGGGAGGTCTTGCTGGCCACTTCGGCCGGAACAACACCATAGAGGCAGTTGAGCATAGATTCTATTGGCCTAGTCTGAAGAGGGATGTTGCTCGTATCGTGGCCCAGTGCCGCACTTGTGCTATGGCCAAGCAGAGGAAGCAGAATAGTGGCCTCTACACTCCCCTCCCCATCCCGGATAGTCTATGGTAGGACATTAGCATAGACTTTGTGTTGGGATTGCCTGGCACCCGATACCTTGGAAGTAGAAGGTCGGCCTACGAGGATGCTGAAAGTAGACCCTCTTCGTTCCACAATCCACCACCGCTCTGTGGGCCTCGAGCCAATCCATGTCCAAAATCACATCATAGTCCCGAAGCTGCAACGTGTACAGCCTGCCTGGCAAACTCCACCCTTCGATCCAGATCGGAACCTTCTCGAAGCAAAATGGAGTGACCATGAAGTCACCAGACGATAACTCCACCATCAAATCACATGACATCTGGAAGACCGGATCCTCAACACTCCACGTGAAATCCTCTGAAATAAACGAGTGTGATGCACCAGAATCAAACAAAACTCGCACTGCGCAACCTAAAATCATAACAGTACCTTCCACAAGCTGCGATGACTCTGCCTCTGCCCTGGTCATGTGGGAAACCTAGCCTCAAGCTCTCTGCCTGCCCACACTCACTGACTGTGGTAGTGGTAGATACTGCCCCTACTGTTGAAACTACTACTGTAGGTACTGCTACTGAGGAAACTGGGGAGACTGACGCGGCCGCTGCGGATAGTCACGCGCCATGTGACCCGACTGGTCACATCTGAAATAGATCAACGACGTCGAACACTGCCTGCCTAGATGTGACTCGCCACAACGGGGACACCCCACACGAGAACCACCGATTGACCCCTGTCGCTGCAAAGGGGCCGGCTGCTGAACACTGCCCAAAGAAGCCTACCGCTGCTCTCGGCCCTCCTTCTTCTTATTCCAGAAACCCTTCCTGAAGAACCTCTTGATCTTAGCGCCAAAAGATGCAGAACCTGTCGCTGAAGCCGCCAGAGTCGAAGCTCCCGAACTACTAGAAGGAAGCTGGAACGTGCTCTACTGCTGGGTAGTCGTCTGGTGGCTGTGGCCTGACAAGGACTGCCCCTGGCTAATCGGTCCTCGAGTCCTCTGCATATCCAACTCCAAAGACGCCGCTATACGAGAAGCCGTCTCCAAATCAGTGGCAGCGTTCGCGATCAAATGGTGCCTCAGCTCCTGCCTCAAGCCTTTCACTTAACATGTCTGAATTTGTTAAATCAATTAAGATTGAACTTATGCTTATGCTTATCATTGATCCATAACTAATACTTCTCTATTTGTTATCTTGACAATCCAGATCCATGTTCGAACACTTAGGTTACATAACGGTTGATCGCATCACCATCACGTGGAACTTAAGTGAGGCTGATTAAAGGCACGTGATCTAAGGCGGGAAGCTATCCTAAACTCCTGCCACGTGGATCATCTTACATTATGTGCCCGACATGTGGACTTAAGAAATGCACGGGAACGTGCTTTCCACACACCTAGAATCGAGAGCTCGTGGGACCACATGACTTAGGCTCTATAAAAGGCAATCTTGCGCTTGAACTCAAGGACAAGAAAAACAACATATAAGAAGAAGAGCAAAGCATATCAGAAGGAGAGGAGAAGAGAGCTAGAGGCGTCTGAGAGGAGTTCAGAGTGGAAGAGCTAGTTCCAGTGAGAGAGAAGAAAAATAGTGCGTCATGAGAAAGTCAGAGAAAAGTGAGATTGAGAGGATTGTGTTCTGTCCTGACTTATGGATTAGATCCAGAGTCAGATCGCTCCAGTGGAGCTATATTTTTCATATTCTATCATCATTTTCTTTATTCTTTAGTTTTCTCTTTTAACTCTCTGTAAGCTGTGTATCAGTGGAGCAAGCTATGGTGCTCAGCGACGAGGTGTAATCCTCAGACAGCAAGCTATGAGGCTCAACTGGTTATAGGGATTTTATCTCTAAAGCTGTGGATCAGCAGACTCAAACTGTTTGGCAGTAGAAGCCTTACTCGGTTGAGTAAGGGGTGGACGTAGATCTCAAGCTCGAGATTGAACCACCGAAAAGGAATTGTCTTCTGTGTAAATGAATGTCTCTTCTACTCTGCGATTAGATGAATGCATCGGATCGCTTGTTGCTAGCATGCGTTTAATTTGTTTGATCCATTCATCTGTTATAGGTGCCAAAGTCCTTCATCCAGTAGGTATAGAGAAAGACGTGGATGGAAGGATAGCGTAGCGGTAATTTGGTACTTGTATCGGGTTATCAGTGCCATGGGCTCTGGGTCGTTACAGTTGGTATCAGAGTAGAGTTAGGGAATTGTATCAGGAAATAAAATCTGCATTGGTCCAGAGCAAGTCCTTTTGAGTCGTTCGTTGCTGGCTTAGGGTGTTTCTTGTGATGCTAATATGTTTTCTATTGTCATGTTTTCCTAGATTCAAGATGCCGCCTCGAAGGCGAAGAGGCCCAGTTCCTCGGAATGAGGCTAGTGCTTCACTTGCTCCTACTGTACCGGTTCCTGCCCAGGCTGCACCGGTTCTTAATCCGCCTGCAGAGTTACCCGGTAGTCATGGACGGGTACTTAAAGAATTCTTGTTGTTCCATCCATCAACCTTCGAAGTTCAATCGGATCCCGAGGCAGCGAGGGAGTGGTTGGATGCTACCGAGTGCGTCTTCCAATGCATTAAATGCGTCGAGGATGAACGGGTTATGCTGGCTTCATATCAACTTCATGGTACTGCACGAACGTGGTGGACTTCAGAATGGGAAGTTACCTTCCCTTCCCGTCCGCTTCGACAGATCTCATGGGTTGAGTTCGTTACTGCATTTGAACGTGTCTATACTCCAGCATGCCTGAAGTTAGCCAAGATGTATCAATTCCTAGAGCTGACATAGGGCGAGATGTCAGTGCTGTAATATCGTGATAAATTCATTGAGTTGGGCCGGTACGTACCTCATATCTTTGCCGATGAGACTATGAGGACTCATCAATTTTTGCGCAGACTGAGAGCAGAATTGAGCCTGTCGCTGTTCGCTACACGTGTGGCTAAGTTGGATTCTACGTATCAAGCCGCTGTCGCGCTAGAGTTGGAGTTGGCGAGGACTTGAGGTTTTGCTCAGACTGGGATGGTTCCATCGACCGTGCAGCATCAGCCGCCCCACCAGTCATCTACATTAGGAATTTCTCCCGCCTTCTCTCCTGCCGATAGTGCTTCCTTCCAGCAATCTCAGGGCAGAGGTTTTCGTTATAAGATAAATAAGCCCACACTTTGACCCGCATGACCAACCCGGTTGCATGTTTCAAAGTGGCATGCAGGTGTTCACGTTAGGGTTTTTGGGCAAGAAATGGTAGGCGGCTGCTAAGATAGAATGAAGAATGACATATAGAAATGTTGTAAAACCCTGTCAATTATAATCGTGAGACCTTGCCTCCATGAGCGGGGGGAATCAAGCAACGCACGGAAGGTTGCAAATCATTCCCTTTCTGGATGAACCCATATGTCCCTATATAACCATGCCCACGTTGAGCAAGCAAATCCCATTTGCTGCTGCTGCGTCGTCATCCTATTGCTGTCGCGCCCATCTCCATCCCCCACATCTTCTTCCTACCGAACGAGGAGTGAAGGGGCGGTTCTGCATCCAATCTTCCTCCTGCGGGTGTACCTTTCAAACATCGTCGTCCTCTTCTTCCTGTCCCTGCTGCCTGCGTCCACCCTCCTGCGGTGGCCAAACGTGGGCATCCTCTTCCTCTACTTCTGCTCTTCTTCCTACCGCATTATTGTTGCTCCCGCCGTGATCGAACGTGGAGGGGGACACTTCTTCCTCCATCTTCTTCCGTCTTCATCCTGCTAAGTGCCTGCATAGAAGAAGCGTGCCCTTCTTCTTCTTCTTCTTCCTCTTGAGAGTTGCTCTGTTTGAAATAGAGCACCGTTTCAACGCAAGTCCTCATCCTGTTCATCACCCAATCGATCCTAAAGGTTGGTTTTCTCTACTCCTTTGACCCAACAAGATTAAAAATAACTTAAAATGTGTTAAAGCATGCATTGTTATCATGTCTTAACTTCCTGTAATCATCATTCACAGTTCTTGTTTTAAAGTGATCCACGTCCACACATTTGGCCTCTATTTGAATCAGCGCCGAACCCCGTGGACGTTGTTTATTCTTGAATATTGCATGCTATTTTCCTGAATTACGTATTTTTAAGAATCAGCGCCCTTTTAGAAGGACGCCCATTCTATTAAGCGCCTGTGAAACAGGATGCTAATACCTGCCTTTACGTACATATAAATACATATAAAAATTTTTAAGTTGCTACATTCGTAGTACGTACGACAGTGCATTCTTAGCCTGTTTGTACTTCAGCACTCGTGTTTCGGAGTCTCTGTGTCTAGGAGCCTCCACTAGTCGTAGCCCGATGACCTCGAGTGTCGGCCCACCTAGGAGTGGTGGCGGGGCAGTTCCTGACTCAGATGATTTTTAGGCTAGTTTTTGTGGGCTCCCTTGCTTGGCAGTAGCATCCTACTGGGGGAGAAAACTAGCTAGAGGCCTAGCTCAAGGTAATGAGCTTGTGTGTGCACACGTGGTCAGGGGCGTTTGGACCAACGCCGACGGGCGTGACCCTGACTAGTCACTCATTACTATAGTTCCTAGTTCCGTTCAGTGAGTATCTCAGCCTCCGCCGTTCTTGGCGTCCGCAGCAATATACTCGTGGCGCAGTGTAAGACGTTAGTGGACGCGTTTGGCTGTTCTTCTAGTGAGGAGGTGCTTTCATCACGTGACGCGTGACTCCCGTGTTTCTCGTACTTCATGTTGTGACCTTCCCAGGTTAGTCTTCTCTTGGCCTAACCCGAGGTCAGCTTAGGATATCGTGCACGACACTCTGGTTGAGTGTATTTGTTAGTGGCTTTTTGTCTGCCTAGGTTCGTGTCTAGGCCTTTGCCCTTTTCTTGGTAGGCTTTCACTTTGCCCGGTGCTTGGTCGACGGATTGATAACTCCTGACTCTGTGAGCTCAGGGTTCACCTTTCTGTTGCTGTTCGGAGTAGCTTAGGGAGCCGTACTTCCTTCAGTAGCCGTGTTTTATCCGGTATGGCTTCTTTCCCTTTTCCTTTAGCTACTATTTTCTTTTACAGCTTCCTAGTGTAGTTTAGTACTACTTTTCCTACTTTACTACTACTTGTTATTTTGTTGTTCTATGTTACTGCATTGTTTTCCGTGGGGATCCGCGTGACCCCTACTGAGCCACTGACACGAGGCTCACCCCTACTTTTCAGGTGTGGTCGTTGTGCTTCTTCCTCATGGTCCGGGAGGGTGGAGAGAAGTTCAGAGACCTTTGTTGTGGAGGCGAGGAATTGATTGATAGCTCCAGCATGTTCCGCAGCCGTGTTGACATTTTTTTTTTTGGAACGTGGCAAGAACCACATATCATAGAAGGAACGAAAAGGATACAAACCCCAATAGTGAACTCGGAACACCATAAAAGAAAAGAAAAGTTCTACCAAGAAGGTAGAACAGCCTCAAACCCCAGCACCCCACACCAAAAAAGGAAAAGTTACACTGTAAGATGCTTCCACCCTGTTAAGGAGGATAAAAGAACAGACTGGTGACAGGAAATGCCTCTAGCTGTGAAGTGCCAGTCCATTAAGCAGTTAATGCAGTTCTGGATAATGGTAAAAGGGTGGTTGAACTTGTCGCTGAACACTCTTATTTCTTTCCCTCCAAATGGCCCAGAGCACGGCTGGGAAGCACATGCCCCTGAGGTCTTTCTCCTCCTTGAAGGGATTCAGAAAGATCCATTCTGTCCACCAATCTTCCATATGGATTTTCGTAAGCCAATTGACCTTAATTGTTCTGAAAAGTTGAGCCCAAATTGTCTGAATGATGCCACAATTAAAAAACAAGTGATCCAACGTCTCTATGTAGCTTCCACAAAAGAAACAGTCAATCCTTTTGCTAGGTTTGAATCTGTGGACTCTGTCTGCAGTTGACAGTCTCCTCCAAGCCAATTTCCACATAAAGATTCTGATTTTTATAGGGAGCTTGGCATTCCAGACCAGCTTATACCAAGGGACTTTCCTGCCACCTTGCATCAGAATTCTGGATGCAGATTTAACAGAAAATAACCCTGATTGCTCCCATTTCCAGATCCTGGTATCTCTAGAGCCAAGGTGTATGCTCTGATTATCCAGCGAGTGAGAGAACTGCAGATACTGATGCCACTCTACTTCATTCAAGTTCCTCCTCAGCTGGATGCACCATCCCGGACTACTAGCTGTCTGCAACCAGGCATCAGAGGTCTTAACTTCAGTTCTACAAGCCAGAGCCTAACGGAGGAGCCCTTCCGCATGTCGGATTTTCAACAAATGCGGAACCCGACAAGCACTGAGGCCTCAACATCTCCGAGGTTTACAACTCAGCCCCTACGGGGGCAAAAGTGCCGAGGAATCGACAAAAAGGTGCGGCCCACCTCCCCGTGGGCTAGTTCCACGCACACGGAGGAGGATCGCTCCCCTCAAGCTTCTACATCCAGAGTGTCTATCTTTGACAGACTAGGGATGTCGCCCAAGCCGGATCGACAACCACCTAGGAAGAAACGGGTGGTTCAAATGACCAATGACACTGTCAAAGTGTTCACCTGCTACGCCACCTCCGGCGACAAACAGCCCGAGGACACCTCGGGTGAGCTCAACCAGCATCTTCAATATTCGAGGAGGCCGAGGCCTGTGTCCCGGATCCTGGTGCAAACACAACAGGCACCTGCCGCTGGGACGTCTCAGTCCGAACCAGCGCGGCATGAAGAGCGCCAATATGACGTTCATAGTGTCGACGGGAATAGCCACCCCCGACACGAGGAAGATCTGGGAGAAGAGACACATACTCTCCAACGCGAGAATCAAGAACTCAGGAATCTCTTACATGCGCTATTTCGTGAAAAGGAAGTTCCTGTCCCACCTCAGGCGGAACCAACTGGAGTGGAACAGCAGTCGTCTCCCATTCCGGCCGCGGCTAATGCCTCCGTCACAGCTGCGAAATTGCCATTGGTAGTGGACTTTGAAGCCCCGCAGCATGAAGCCAATGCGCGGTCACCTGCTACTCCAGCTGCAGAAAGCCTCATGGCGCAGAAGCAGATGATCGAGCGTATCGTGGCGGCGAAGTTTTCCCAACATGGTGAGGGTGTGGCTACAGTTGATTTATACAGTGTGCCTTATCCCCTCCACCATCAATTCAAGAAACTGTTGCCTGACTGCCCGAAAGCCCCGAAACTACAGAAGTTCAACAGGCAGGGCTCTCCACATGAACACCTGGCCTATTATATGACAGCCATGGGTGAATTGGCACTAGAAGAGACATCCCCCCCCCCCCCCCCCCCCCCCCCCCCCCCCCCCCCCCCCCCCCCCCCCCCCCCCCCCCCCCCCCCCCCGGGCCGCTACTGCTAGAGAGATTGTTGGGGGGAGGCTATTGCAGGATTTGCCGCCAACTGGACTGGGGAGAGAGAAAGCATAGGGGGGGAGAGAGAGAGAGAGAGAGAGAGAGAAGAGAGATGGTGAGTCAATAAAGACGGGCAAACCCAGGAAACATCAGCACGTTACATCACAACAGCAACTGCGTGGCCAGCCAAGACTCCTCGGCAAATCAATGGGCAGCCTGAGAGCCCACAAGGACACAGCAGTTAACCCATCTGGCTATCCTGACAGCTCAGAACGAGCGTGGAGAAACATAAACACATGGTGTTAAAACGATCAGCTTCTGCCGGAGGACCTTGGTCAGTCGACTTGTGTTGAACGCGAGTCCAGTATTGACAGGACCTGGGGCATCGACATGCCCACGGACACGACTATTTCTGCAAATGGAAAAGATTAACACATGCAGGTTATGACCCTCAAAAACTTCCTTATATCAGAGACAAGTATAACATGGCTGGTATCAGTGAGACGTGAACAGAAGCCAGGTTACCAATTCCTTCACGGACGGACAAGTTTGGCCTGATAACATCCTGGGAGTTGATCAGAAAAATGTCACCGATGTAGAGGTGGTTCGTCGGAACGTAGACACAGCAAAGCTCCTCTTCGCCGGAGAAACTCTGTTGGCAAGTAGATGAAAAGAAGAGAATGGCTCAGAATGAGCGGTTTCCCGCAATTCCCTCACTGCTGCACGGTATACAGATCCTTCCCGAGAGAAACTTGTTAGTTTTGGATGGGGACGCCATATGATACATATGTCACCACTTTACTAAATTATGGAAGAAGTCTTTATGCATATTGTATTAAGATCTAAATCTCTCAGGGCGGCTTTGATAAACGAGTGCGGGGTAACGTAATCGATCTCGGAGGGTCGAATACCTTTACCCGGGGTCGAGTAGAGAGAATGTGTGAGCAGTTTCGAACTCCGTAGGTTCGCAGCCCAGACGGTGTAACGCACCACCCCGAATGCGTTACAGTCCCTGATGGCCCATCAGGGGCCATCACCTGACATGTAATGGATGGCCATATGACCGTTACTTGACCATTGACTGGTCATTTGACCGTTGACCTAGTTAGGCGGTTATTTTGACGGTCCATCCCTAGATCGTTAGGGTTGCGTAACACGCCACTTTAGGTGCGTTACATTTCTGATTAAACTGTGTACTTTAAAAATGTTCGGGTGAGTGTAACAGCCATGAGAGGCGCGTCACAATGGTGTAACGCCCCACTCTTGGTGCGTTACAGCCTACATTTCCCTGTGTTCTTTCAATCATTCTGGTAAGCGTAACGGCCCTAGGGAGGTGCGTCACAATTGGTGTAACACCCTTACCCTAGACCGTTACATGCTGTAATGTAGTGAGGCTAGTCTATCACATTTTCTGGCATGTCAAATGTAACATGTTCATTCTTTAACGCATTCCTTATTGTACATACGACATGTTTAAGCTATTTTATAAAACTGTGGCACTATTTTAGATCTCGATAGAGTAGCTTTTTCTTTCCTCGTGATGGAGCCACTAGTCGTAGCCCAACGACCCAGAGTGTCAGCCCACCTGGTAAAGGTGGAGGGGTAGTTCCCACTAAACGATTTTTAAGCTAGTTTCGTGGGCTCTCGGCCAATAGTAGCATCCTACTGAGAGAGAAGACTAGCTAGAGGGCCTGGCTCAGACAAGAGTTAGTGTGTGCACACGTGGTCAGAGGCTTGGACTGACATTGACGAGTGTTACTCTGACTAGTTACTTGGTTTGATCCTATTACGCCTCTCGCTTGTCCCGTTCCAGACTTGTGAGTTGCTTGAGATGCAGTGTAAGCCATCAGTGGATGCATCTGGTCTCTACCTTCTGGTGGTCTCTTCTTTTTCCTATCACCAGGTTAGTTGACCTTTCTTCTATTAGTAGATTTAGCTCCCGACGCTATTATTTTTATTTAAACTGACAATTTTGTGTAAATTTGTTTGGCAGACGTTTTTTTGAAGAGGTTGAAATATGTCTACCATATGAGTACTTTTCGCCAACGGGTCACCGATATTGATATGGTGGCATGGCCCGTGGCCTTCAGAGTTGAACTCCCATCCCTGACCCAACAATAACTTTACACTTTCGTCGTCGCACTGCAGCAACATACCATTTCCGCTACCAGTGACACATCCATTGGGAGCCAGAGAGGGCTTCCTCACAGAGCATCTCCATTTCCCCCTCCGTCTCCCACCTCCTCCCTCCACCTCTTTGCTCCCCATCGCAGCCATGGCGGAGATGACTGAGCAACAGTAGGAGCATAGGAACCCTAGGAAGATGTGGTCGTCGTGGATCCCTGCGCTCGGAGGGTGGGGCGGGGTGCCAGATGCGTGACTGACGTGGGCCCATAGGATCCCCCTCATGCCTGCTCTCCCTTCTCCTCCATCTGGCGATGGGGATCCCGAGTGCCGATCATGCTCGGAGTCTTAGCTTCCTCTGTTCGTGGTGAGCTCGTTGCTGCTTCGCCCTTCCTTCCTCCTCCAGCACCTCTGGCGATCCCGGGATAAACTACGAAAAGAGATGTTGCCTACCGTCGGTCGGCTATTCTGCGTACCCTCTCCGGCCTCGATGACGGTGCCCGAGGAGGTCGCGCCAGTCGTCGGCTACATCTATCGCTACTTTCCCCCTATTCGTGGTGCCTCCGAAGGTGACAAGGCCTCCAGTCTTCTCAGTCAGCATACAGAATTTGGCTCTGTCTCTTGTCATATACCTGGAGCAGCCATTATCTAGTACCACATGTTGCTCCTGGCTGTCAGGCATACCTGTAAACACAATCAGTTAGAGAATTTTGGAACCCAAAACTATTTGGGCTCCGAAACAGAAACAGAATAATTTAAGCAAGACAACAATTGTTTAAGAATCCACATTTGTCTAAACATGGTTGGCTTGGTGGAATTCCTAACATTCTTTTCATTATTCTTCTTTTTCTCAGCACCAACTGATTGAAACTTCTTCTTCTGGTGCTGTGGTTTTTGTTGAGTCCTGACACCATCTTTATTAGCAGCATGATTATTTTTGTGCCAGTGCTCAGGCCAATAGGTATTCAGATAGTTGCGGCCAGCAATGGTCCTAGACTGACCAAAGAAGACCTGTCTATTAGGACCCCATGTCCTAGACTGACCAACCCAGCTAGCAAACTGAGGTCTATACCAGTGAGTGGGAAAAGATTGATATCTAGACCTCCCTTGGACTTGATTCCATCCAGACCTATAGAATGGTTGTGGCTGTCTCTGAGAATAAGTGTAATAGGTCTGAACCTTGGGCTGGTAAGTTTGGCTGGTCTGGCATCTACCAGCATTCAGTCTCCCTTGCACTTTCGACCCACTAGACTTCTGTACAGGTTTATGTTGGGTCTTCTTCTGACAGGTGATGGTGGTGGAGACTTGGTGACCTTGTCCTGGGGTTTAGATTTGCTAGGAGGCTGACCCCGAACCTGAGACTTACTTTTAGGTGAAGGACAGGATCTGCTAGGCTCACCAACCTTCTGTTTCCCTTTGTCCTTAGCACTAGACATTTTGGAATTTACATTTTTAGAAACAAAATTTTCACTCACCATTTTTATAAGAGGTCCCTTATTTTTCTTTGCCACACATGATATGGTCTTTATTGTAAAGCTCTTTTTGGTAGTGAGGTCTGTATGCTAAGTTGTTCCTTTGTTCTAGTTTATTGTTGACTGATGAAGGAAAGTCTATGCAGTCTCATTTGTCAGTTTAGCAGCACGCTTACTTCGCTATGTATTTATTTTACTTCTGAAACTATCTGTAATGTGCTCTGCCATGTGAAGTAGACTTTATTAACATTATTTTGCCTTTTATTATAAGTTTAGAAATCTCTGCATGTGTAATGGCTGCTGTCCCTATCTCATAGGTTGCTAAAGATCCCTCTGAGAAAGAGATTAATGCACTTGAGCAGCACATAAAGAATCTCCTCACTCCATCAACTCCCTTCTTCTTCAATACCTTGTATGATCCATACAGGGAGGGCACAGATTTCGTTCGTGGATACCCCTTCAGTCTCCGAGAGGGTACTGCCACGGCTGTCTCTCATGGTCTCTGGCTCAACATCCCTGATTATGATGCACCCACACAACTTGTGAAGCCACTTGAAAGGAATACCAGGTACTGTATGGCCACCCGCATTGCAGTTGACATGGTTGGGAGTTCATATGCAATCTTTCTTATGATCCCTTCTCTTGCCAGATATGTGGATGCAGTCCTTACCATACCCAAGGGGACCTTGTTCCCAATGTGTGGGATGAATCTTGCTTTTAACCGGGAGCTTATTGGCCCTGCAATGTACTTTGGACTCATGGGTGATGGCCAACCAATCGGCCGCTATGATGATATGTGGGCTGGATGGTGCACTAAGGTATTCTTTCATCTATTGTGTTATCATCACGTAAATGCCAAATGCCAACCTTTTGAATTTCGATAAATACTTGTGCATCTTTAATCTGGACGATTCTTCTGCAGGTGATCTGTGACCACATGGGTTGGGGGGTTAAGACAGGCTTACCCTACATCTGGCACAGCAAAGCAAGCAACCCATTTGTGAACCTCAAGAAGGAGTATAATGGAATCTATTGGCAAGAGGAGCTGATCCCCTTCTTCCAGTCTCTGACAATCCCCAAGGAGTGCACCACCGTCCAGAAATGCTACATTGAGATCTCAAAACAAGTGAGAGCCAAGCTTGGGAAGGTAGACCCCTACTTCAACAAGCTGGCAGATGCCATGGTCACATGGATTGAAGCCTGGGATGACCTCAACCCTTCTGGAGATGCGGCATCTGATGTCCCCAATGGCCCAGCCAAGGCAAAATAGAATTGGAACCATATGAATACCATCTTTAGCTGCCCTACTACATTCCTGTTGTTTAGAGGAACTCCAGGCATTACTTAAACTATATGTCTCCTAGGCCCAGATTCCTTCTTATTTAAGCTCCAAGCTTCTCTTTGGAAGTTTGGGGTGTTTTCACAGGTCTAAATTTATGTAATCTATTTGTCATTGCGGAGCTGACAATAAAATATGTGAGGTTTTCATAAAGAACGATCCTGGGAGTGGTCACTGAACATATGATTTTGTGCTTTGAGGGGCGGTCTCAGCAGTCAGACTCCCCCATAGATTCCACGTTGCCAGAGTAAACTGGGCGCTGTGTGGGGGGATATGCTGATCGTACCCGAAATTACGCCCAAAACGGAATGGATAATAGGGCTCCAACAGCAGGTTATCCCCCTTCCTGAATGCCAGTACACTCGGACGGATCGACAGTGCCCAATCTCTGAGCTCGGGCTCCAGCAATGGGCGAACCACGTTTTCTTGATTGATGGGGTGCACGTACTTGACCACTTGGTCATCTTTGCACTCCCGCTTATTGTTCACCAGAGGGATCGAGTGGGCGTCCAGCGTCCAGAAGTGGATGGAGCCTGCCGCATCTTGAGGAACTGTTGTCAGGCGGCCCCTGATGTCATAAATTCTCGAGGAGGTAGGGCTCGACTCTGCACTCGCGAACTCCAACATTCGCGGCACTAGTCCCCAGGCCTGGATGGCGCGGGGAGCAAACTCCGGGAATAGCGAACAGACCCACGCATTAAAGAAATGCAATGGGAATACAAAGCGAGCCTGTCGCGGAATCTGGTGAACGCTCACTTCCCCGAGCATCTTGTATATCAGACAAAGGGTGGTCGGGCACAAAGATAGCTTGATTCCCCATGCCATCTGACAGGTAGGGTAAATTACGTCCGGTCGAATGACGGTCTCATCCCCATGGGGCAAGGCGAATAAGCACAGCCAATACGTCAGAAGGCGGCGCAGTGTGTCATTGGATCGACCGTCATCGGGTTCGGCCCGCTCAAACGCCCCTTTGAGGGGATCTTCACATCTGACTTGAGCTTAGCCCGTCTCTTGCGGGTGATGACCGTGCCTACGCATGGGAAATCTTCATATTTCTTTGGCCCGTCAAAGAAATACTGTAGCCATAAAGCCAGACGGACTCTCTTCCGATCCCCGCGGCGTGGCTGTTTCTCTCCGTGCGCCAGCTTGTACATTTCCCGGTATGCTTTCATCAGGTACCGGTAAGAATACCCCAAAGAGTAATAACCATCACCGTTTGTCTCGCCAGAGCTGAAGAGTTTGAGGATCTGTTCGTCCATTGGCTTCTGGATCTGATCCAAGCAAATTTGCTCATTCAGAGCTACATTATTTCTAGCTATTTTTGTTGTTTTTCTTTTTGTTTTTCGTTTGGTTGTTTGCTATTTTTTATGCTCTTTCGATACGCTATTTGGGGATCAGGTTCCTTCTGAGCGATCAGAAGAATGGAGAGTTGTTCTCCGGGCTCCCTCTATGCAATCAGAGGAAGGGAGACTTGGTCTCCGGGTGTTCCCTCTGTGCTTTAGAGGAAGAGAGGACTGGTCCTCTGGTTGTGGGCAATTGGGCATTGCTCACGGTTCCTTCTGAGAAATCAGAAAAAGGGAGGTTTTATCCTCCGGGTACTGCATTGTGCAGTGGGGTCAGTCTCTGCTAGGAGCAGGATCGGCGTTCAAGGGATTTGTCTCCCTTGGGTCAAGCTGTGTGTCAGCTCTTGTTTGCAGACTGAGTCTGCGTTCTTGCTGTAAGCAAGGGAATCCTCACTCAGTTTGAGTGAGGGGTGGACGTAGACAGATTGGGTGTCTGGCTGAACCACCTAAAAATCTTTTGTGCATCGTGTGCTTGCTTGTGTGGTTGATTCCTTCTCATCTACCACCTTCACAGGTTTCTTATTCAACTGTACGCCCTGCTCTTATGCACGCTCTAGTGAATGTTGATTACCTTTTCGTTCGGTATTAGGACTGCACTCCAATCGTTTGAGTTTGTGGTTGACAGAATCTTTGTCTGTCTGTTTTAGTCTTGATTGTAAGAATTGCTTCCGTGAGCATTTAGGACATCTAGTGTCTTAAGTGTTTTCTGCATAATCTAATTCTTCCGGTGGTTCTAGTTGAATTAGTTCAGATTTGCATTTGAACCCAAGTTTTAATTAGGGGATCTATTCACCCCCCTTTTAGATCCCAGTTGTGTGTCTATCAACTTGCACAACGGTCACGAGCTCGGTTTCTACGCTCGGTCACTCTAATTCCTCAAGGATGATCGACCAGATGCCTTCTCTAATCTAGCCACAGGAGCGAAAGATTCATCAAAATCAATGCCGAATTCTTGAGAGTAGCCCTTGGCTACTAATCTTACCTTATTCCTCACAACCACCCCATCTTCACTAAGTTTGTTTCGAAAAATCCACTTAGTTCTGATTATAGGATGATCATCAGGCCGGGGCACGAGGAACCACACCCGATTCCTTTGGAATTGGTGTAGTTCTTCTTGCATGGCTAGAACCCAAGAATTATCATTAAGAGCATCATCTAAAAATTTAGGCTCAATGCTAGAAAGTGACGCTAAATTATCATGAATTCCAACTTCCCTGAATGAAGCCCGTGTTCTCACTCTATCATCCACACCGCCGATTACATTCTCCGACGGATGGTCCTTATGTGTAGTCCATTGGTGTGGAAGAGTCGGATGTACTTGCTCCTCTTGTTCCTCTTGCTCCTTTACTTTTTCTTGACCTTCTACCTCACTTTGTTTGCTCGATTCTCCTTTCTCAACTTCACTCTCACCTGTAACCAGAAAATAATCATTATCATTTGACTTTCTCAAGGTGAATTCATCAACTACAACATGTGGACTCTCCTCGACAACAAGAGATCTAGAATTGTAAACATGATAGGCACTATACGTCAAAGAATACCTGAGGAAAATCCCTTTATCGCTCTTAGCATCAAATTTCTCCAAATTGTCTTTACCATTATTCAAGATGTAACAAATTAATCCAAATGGCTTGAAATGAGATATGTTGGGTTTCTTACCTTTATACAGCTCGTAAGGAGTTTTCTTAAAGATTGGTCTTATCATTGCTCGATTGGTGATGTAGCAGGCAGTGTTAACTACTTCTACCTATAAATACCGTGGAAGACCATTCTCCACTAGCATTGTACGTGCCATCTCCACGAGCATTCTATTTTTTCTTTCGACCACTCTATTTTGTTGTGGGGCCCTTGGTGCTGAAAATTGATGCTCGTACCCCTGCTTCCTGTAAAATTCATCAAATTTAAAATTTTCAAATTCTTTTCCATACTGGTCGAGGATCGTTATGGTGAGATTCTCGCTGGTCGAGAGGTTTTGTTTCTTCTCGATGTGACTTCATCTTGGCGTCCTATGCCTTGATGTCGTCTGTTGCCGTGCTATTACTGGCAATTTTCTAGTGTTGGCATTGGCATTTGCGGGTGTTGGGAAATTTGTCAACTTGCTTACTGATCGAGTACCCTTTACTCTGCATTTCTTCTCGTGAGTGTTGTGCTCTCTCGGCATTGCTATGGTCCTTGAGAAGCATTCCCTGAGATTGTCGTCGTGTCGCTTTTTTGTGTCGTAGGTCTTCCTTGGTGAGTAGTCTGACACATGACTTATTTTTTGTAGTCAGGTGATCAGCTGCTATTATGCCTTGTTGTGACCCTGCTTGCAGATGTGTTCCGTAGTTCTGTATGTTGTCTAGAGCCAGGATCCTGCAGGTGCTATCGTGTTGTTTCTGTATGGCTTCGTGTTTCTATCGTGGACCATTGTCTTGTTAGTTGGCATTGTTGTACTCTCCTTTTCGGGTGGGATTAGCTTGCGGCTCGGTTAGACATGTTATATGGCAGAGGATTGACTCGATTCTGCTCATGGTCCAGTACTGTTGTTTTACTGTCATTCTTTCTGCGTATCTATCATTGGTGTCCTGTGTGCCAGGTGTTCCCTGTCACCTTTGGTACCAGAACCGATGATGTTATCAGGTTGTCAGCTAGGAGGACTATGTTTCCTTGTGTAAGCTGATGCATTGCGTGCATGTTGTCTCTGTCGTTCTGTTTCCTTGATATCTGTTGTTCTGGCAGTCGTGTCTCTTTTCCTGTGAGACGTAAGCGACGTTGCCTTGTTTCGGAGGTGTCAGACTTATGTTCACTTGTGTCGTGCTCACTCTCGAGCGTGTCCTCGTGATAATGATCTGACATTGTTCCCCTGAGCTCTGTCTCTCGTGCTGTGTGTTGATAGTTGTTGGGTTGTTCTTCCCTACCTTACCCTTGCTTGTCCTTAAATTTCGAGGATGAAATTTCTTAAAGGAGGGGTTTCCCCCAAAACCAGGGAACCTCTCGTGCCACTCGGTCCTCCCTCGACTTTCCATAAATGGCGAGTGCACAGTGACGCCCTAAGAAGGATACGACCGTAGGAGGGGGTGCCCAAAGTACGCCAGAGCTCGGTGCCTCCCCTATCGCCTTATCTCGTCCCACAATCTGGTCACCAAACACACACCCCTGCGTGCGACTTGACGAGCACGAACAAAAGGATGGCACGCCCAGTGGGACGTCTCCCGCCTTCCATCTTTTTGCTGAAGAGAAAGCCTGTGCCAGCCCTGAAGACCTGGTGCCCTTTTTCTGTCCTTACAGGAGAGGCAGAGGAGAGCACTTGTCTGCATTTTCCAGCAACTTCCAGTTTGTGTTTCAATCATCAAACCGCACTCGACGATTGCCAGTGGCCGTCACCTCTGCAGCATCCAGTACTCCAGTAGTCATGGCGACCGTTACCTACGATCCCATCGTCATCGCCACCCATGCATGGGTGGGTTACTTAGCGGTGTCGATTGCCTTCGACAGCTTCACCCTGGTCATTGGATCACCCTACTTCTTGGGTGTGGTCCCTGTGGCTGCTCCGCAGCTACCCTCAGTTCTTGTGCTCGCCGGTGCAACGGACATGCCACACCAGTTCCCAGCTTCGACAACTCGCTTGGGCATCAGGCTCGGGTCTTCCATCACCGGCCCCCGTAAGTGCCTCAGACCAGTTCTTGCCCAGGCAAACATCAGCTCCCAGGCCAAGTCTCGACCGACTCCCAATGCGGGCTTTACTCCCTGGGTTTCGGTCTCCACTATAGTGGCTTGCTCGGGCCTTCAGCCCCGAGCTACAGTTAAGCCAACATCCGGTATGGTTTTCTACCCTAGGGTGCCTGGCTTCCCAGCATCCAACTCAGGCGCTCAGTCCCGAGTTCCAATCGAGCCAGCCTCCCGCATGGGTCTCTTGACCCGGGGGCAAGGCTCTCCAACACTCCGTTCGGGCCTCTTGACCCGAACCTCTGAAGAGCCATCGTCTGACCTAGGTAAACAAAATTAAAAGAGGTTAGTGGAGGGGGCGCCCCCTTGACCAAGCTTGGTCCAAGTTGGACTTTTTGTCCACCCTGTCTCCCATGTGTCCAATTGACCCTCTAGATGCCACCTAGACTTTTGACCAGTCCCACATGGATGAGGTGGACCAATGGGGAAGGACTGAGGGCCCCTAGCTGGACCTACTATCAAATTGCATAAAAACTCAAAGAATCTAAGGGAATGACAAAGTAGCTTATCAAGCCCTACAATTGCGTACATACTTTCCCGACGATTTAAAAACAAACTAAAGGACACAAATACAAAATAAAAAGGTTAATGCTCAGCGTCGATTCCCATCAGTGCTGGTCAGTTGCAGACAGGTTTTGGTCAGCCGATGGAGGTTCAACAGCAGAGTACTGTCTAGCTCTCAGCAGGTGACTCCGTGGCAGTGTAGTCTGTGGCTCCCGTGCCAGAGTCGTCGTCCTTTAACTCGAAGCTCAAGAAGCTGTTCAAGGAAGTTGATTTTGGCAGGAGGCGACGGAGTTGCAAGGAGTCACAGCAGGAGTCGATGGGTAGTGTTCAGCAGCCAGTAGCTTTGCAGCGTCAAAGTTCGGTGAGTGGTTCTCGGGACGGGTGTCCCGGGTGCGGTGGTTCTCATCCAGGCAAGCAGTGTTCATCGCCCGTGGTTTGCTTCAGGTGCGATCAGCCAGGGCACATGGCATGTGACTGTCCGCAGAGACCGAGTCAGTCGCCCGGGTTTCAGCAGCAGCAGCAGTTTCAGCCCCAGCAGATGCCATCACAGCCGCAGCAGTACCAACCACAGGAGCAGTTTCCTCAGTGGTCTCAGTCAGCTACTTAGGGAGGCAGAGATCTCGAGGCAGAGTGACCCACATGATCAGAGCGGAGGTTGAGGAGTCACAGTTGGTGGAATGTACTCTTTCGATTTTGGGTTGTGCGCCTCGTGTTTTGTTCGATTCGGGTGCTTCTCATTCGTTCATTTCGGAGGATTTTGCTCAGAGCGTGGAGGACCCGGTGGCCGGTTTGGCACTCAAGCTCCCATGTCCCGTCGAAGGAACAAGGATGAGGGCGACCAACAATCGGACTTGAGAAGGATCTGGGTCACCCCAGAGGAAGCTCAAGCTGTCCGGGAAGCATGCCTCAGCAACCCCTTTCGGGCACTAAGGCGTCGCGCCAAGCAAGGTGCGACTGGCCGCACAGTCACGTCATCTGGCGGCGCCCAACCCTTCATCGCCTCTCGCACATATAGGCAGAAATAGAGACAGGCTCATTCCGGGCCCCACCAACATCTAGCCCCAAGCTCTCCTCAGGCAGACGCCACGATGGAGACTCCTCTGCAACGTACCTCGATCTTTGATAGGTTGGGGACACCGATTTGCCCCAAGAGGCACTCCCAGAAAAGGAGGACGGTCTGGCTCCTCAATGACACAGCCAGGGTGTTCGCGTGTTATACCGCCGGACACCAACCTGAGAGTCAGACTGACAATCTGAATCTACCTATATCTCACCTTAGGAGGCCCTGTCACCCGCCTTCGCCATCGGCTCCAGTCGGCCACATCGACACTTCTGCCGGACCTCAGGCGTCCACACAAGTGGAAGAAGTTCCCACCGAGGAGCATGCCACCCCTGTCAATGCAGAGCCAGTCAACAATGACCCTCCGACCGGTGAAATCCAAGGGGTGACTCTTGAGACTCTCATGAAGGAGAACCAGCACCTGAAGGCCCTCCTACAAGACTTGCTTTAGGAACGTGACCTTCATCCTCAGCCACCCACTGGGCCTTCAATGGACGCTCCGGCCCCGTCAGGTGGGCAAAATGGTGCTAACGCCTCAGTGGTAGCTATCCGAACTCCTACAATTATTGGGTTTGGCACGCCCTTGGCCGAGGTTCAACCATGGCCATCTAACAGGCCGGTGCCAGAGAACCTCATGGCACAGCGCCAGATGATCGAGCGGATCATTGAGAGCAAGCTCGCCCAGTTTGGAGAAGGGGTCGCGACTGTAGATCTCTACAGTGTCCCCTATCCACTACATCACCAGCTCAATTGAACAAGGACGTAAATACAAGCCAAAGGACATAATGGTAAAATAAAATACTAGTGTCCCCACACATAAAAACTCAATACTCGGGCGGGGACTCCATGCGATCGCCCAACCATAGAGAGGCCGAAGTCGCTCGAGTCATGCTGCGCATCTGATATCGGCAACTGGCTCTCGTGTCCTCACCACCTGATGATCAGGGTTTCATACTTAGCTTCATTGTTCGTGCACGGCTTGTTTATCGAACAAGATGTGTGGACGACTTCTCCCTTCGGAGATTTCAGGACTATGCCTGCCCCTGCTTAGACTCTGGCTGATCCAGTAGCTAAGGTGTCAATTCTAGAAGTGCCATCAAAGTACAGCTACCACAGGGAAGGCTGCACCTGGCCGACTTCTAGGGTTTCATCTTTAGGAAGCTCTGGTTCCAGTGTGCAGTCTTCTGGTACCAGATGTTCAGCAAAGAAGTCTGCAATAGCTTGGCCCTTGATAGCCTTTTGCGGCACATAGGAGATATCAAGCTCCATAAGGACTACTACCCATTTGCCCAGGCGACCTTTGAGTGCCGGCTAGGACATGATATACTTCAAAGGATCCTCCTTGGATACCAGGCTCATTTCATGCGACAACATATAGTGTCGAAGTTTCTTGACCGCGAAGACCAACGCCAAACAGATCTTCTCAATAAGGTATGCTTCTCTTCAGTCCTGACCAGTCTTCGACTGAGGTAGTAGAGGGCTTGCTCTTTCCCTTCTTCATTATTTTGGGCTAGCATTGCCCCCAGGGAGTTGTGTGTAGCCTCTATGTGTAATATCAATGGCCGTCCATTCATCGGTGTGCCCAATACTGGAGGGGTTTTTAGATAGTCTTTCAACTTGTCAAAAGCTGTGATGGGGACATCACCTCCCTTGCCCACACTCATGGCGCGTCTCCTCGCCTCGGATGCATCTAGCATGATCTAGTTATCTATTTTGAGTCATGTGATGTATTTTATTATTTTATGAGAGTCATATCATTGTATTTTCCCTTTAATGACGCCGTCAGTCGACGACAATGGATATGAAGATGGCTTCGATGTTGAAGCCGATGAAGCCACTCCCCACCAGGAGGAAAGAAAAAGAGTCTCCGTGTTGAGAGACTCACCTTCCCGGAGCATGCAAAGAGGAGGGCTCACAGACAAAGGAAAAATATGTACACTTTCGCCTGTAATATGGCTGGGCTGTCCGGTCGATATGGAAGACTGCCTGAGGAGCCTCGGGAGCTGGCTCGATTGGTCGGGAGGCCGGGGCTGAATACTCGAAGGACGGAAGCCACAAGAGAAATGCTGGCAACGGCTGAGGGAAAGCAAATCCTAGCACCCCACCAACAATACGATGAAGCCATTGTTCTGACTGCCAATGTAGTAACGACAGAAGAAGAAGATGTCTTGCTCGACATCCTGCCCGAAGGAGCGCCAGGGGAAAAAATAGAAGCTGTCCCCAGCACTGCAAGTATGGACCCGCCGGTGCTAATGTTACTTCAGAAATACTGGCAGGAAATAGAATTCCTAAAAAAGTAGCTCGTGGAGAAGACGGAGCAAACCTCAGCTTCCAAGCAGCTTGAGATGCAGGCCGAATCATCACGGGGACCCGTCAACCAGAGCGACTTCCCACCACTTTATACCCTGCCCCAGCCGACAGAGCCAAGCTTGGCGACAACTCAGCAACGCCCATCACAGCCGCTGATGCCACCGGTGCTGCCACAGGTGCACCAGACACCTCCATTGCTGTGTCCTCCTCCCCAGGCGACCACCTTGGTCACCCCCTATCTGCAGCTGACGCATTTTCATCCAGAGCCAGTTGATTCAATCGTCATGAATAAGATGATGGTGGAGAGGATGATCGAGCTGAAGCTTGATGAACGAAGTGAAGGCGACTACATCGCATTTGATGCCTATAGGGTGCTATACCCACCACATCATGCTGCAAAGCGGCTCTCTCCTGGAATCAGTAAGCCACCAAAATTTGACAAGTTCAATGGGAAGGGATCCCCGAAGGAGCATGTCGCTTACTATCCCCGGGTGGCCGACGGTGGCAGAGGAGGGCGAGATGGTGAGGTGGTGAGGCGAGGAGTGAGGAACGGGTCGAGGATCGAGGACCGGTGGCGCGTGGAAGCTCGGTCATGAGTTTACGAGCCAGCGAGGGTTTAACGGAGTTTTCTTCGTGGATCGGCATCCACGGCGCGCGAAATCTTCGGTGGAGGTAGGGAGA
Organism: Amorphophallus titanum; assembly: GCA_024336825.1. NCBI lineage: Eukaryota > Viridiplantae > Streptophyta > Magnoliopsida > Alismatales > Araceae > Amorphophallus > Amorphophallus titanum. Next base: position 1,063,399 of record JANBPO010008819.1, read on the forward strand.
CAGAACTTTAGCTCGTGCACTTCCTTTCCTACGAGTTTCGTAGGCCATGGTGAGCCGAGCGGGCTTATTTGGATATTTTGAGAAAAATTCATGATTTTGGGGTGTGTGCCCGATCTAGCGATTCAACCACATTTTCAGGGTTTAATCGGGTCCTCTCGGTGCTAGAGAGGTAGGGGACTAATTTCCCCTTGTTTTTCCCTTCACGTGGGCGTGAATGGGGTGTGGAATGGAATTTTTGGGGTGGTTCGTCAGTTTCGGTCTTAGGACGACTTGGCGGTCCTTCCAGAGACCGCCACACCCTTGGCGGCCTAAGCTAGGCGCGCCACGGGGTACTATTTTATCGGCAGGGCAGGCGTCGGCTAGCGGCCGCACGATAAACTGCCAGCAAGGGTGGTAGCCGAAGTTTCGATCGCCAACTCCATTTTTGACTATTGCGTCTCGGGGCACGTGTTTTGACCGTTGGGGTCACGTGCCCTCTAGCGGCCGTAGGTACGGGTGCCAGAGGGAGTGTAGCGGCGTAAGGTTGGGCCGCTAGAGCCGTGTGGCGGCCCAAGAGAGGACCGCCAGGCAATTCTCTATGTTCGCCATGTCTGTTTCGCATTGTATTGGTCTCCGGTCGACCTGGTCGTGACACAGTGGTTGACCTTCGGCCTCGTGCATGTCCCGGACACCGTGGGACCTATGTCTATATTTTTGGGGGTGTCCGAAGGTGCCGCATCATCTTGATTAGCGTGTTCGTGAGTCTTGGGGTCCGAGTGACCCCATGCGTGTGTTTCTAGTTTTTGTGTGGGCCATGTGTGTGGCCTTGGACTACGAGTCCATTTCCCCAGCTCGTGGCTGGAGGTCTCTTGCGTTCCCCTGTTGAGGGAGGAGTCATGGCGGTTGTGAACTACCTTGTGAGTCATAGCTTCGTGGTTTCGGAGCTAGGGTTAGGCCAGATTGACGGTGTAGTGCTGTCACGTGCAACGGTCTTGACCCCGAGTCTCGTGACTCAAGGACCATTGAGTTTAGTAGGTCTAGTAGGCTGTCCAGAGTCTGGTGGCCTCGACCCACCTGTTACTCAGTGTTTCTCGCAATGGGTGCGTGCGTGATTTTCTGTGTTCACGTCAGTGACCCTCCATTAGACGCAGCCTTCTTACGGCACACATGTGCTGACCCACCCGAGAGTGGTGGAGCGGCTTACCCGAGTGAGACGATTTTTAGGCTGGTTACCGTAGGGCCCCTTGCCTTTGCTTCCAGAGTCCGGTGGGGGTAAAATTCAGCTAGAGGACCCGACCTAGAGCAGATGGTCTGTGTGTGCACATGTAGTTGGGGGCAGAGGACACACGCTGACGAGCGTGACTCCAACTAATCCTTGTTGTGAGTTCCTGGTTACTTCAGTGTCTTTGTCTCCTCCTGGGGTGTCGTAGCGAGACACGAGGGCACGGTGTAAGACGTCAAGGGATGCATCCAGTCTGTTCTTCTGGTGGGCGGTACTCCCGTCACGTGATGTGAGTTATCGTGTCCTGGGTTTCTGTTCCTCGTCTGCGAGACGGGGCTTCGTGTGTTGTTTCGGGAGCGTTCCCGTAGTCAAGGTCTAGGGTTCCGGTGAGCGTCACCGAGGACTTTTTTCTTAGACATCATTTGGTTCATGATAGCGAGGTCATGACTGTGTTTCCAGACCATGTGGTTTCATCTTGGGCTCTTCTACGAGGGCAGACCTCCACGATTGAGGTGTTGTGACATTTTTCTAGTAGCGTGGCTAGGGCGGTTCATATCTGGTGGTCCCCCGATCGTGAAATCGGGATGTCGGGTGCGTGACTTGGTTGTCCCCCGACGGGAGACCGGGTCGTGTTTTCGGGTACCATAGGAGTAACTGTAGAGCCAAGATTTTACCAGCCACTGTAGTTACTTTCTTGCTTTTGTAGTTACTACTTTTCGTGCCGCCGTTGTTTCTCAGTTGGGGTTCCGCGGGATCCCTACTGAGCCAGTGACAGGAGGCTCACCCCAAGTTTTCAAGTGCGGCGGTTCTTCCTCGGGGTTCGAGGTTGTTGCGTGGAGGTTCCTAGTTGCCAGCTTGCCAGACCGAGTGTTCACTTGGCGTGTGGTGCGTTTTACTGCTTTAGACTGTACTTTCTGTTGGACTGGACTCTGTTATAGTTAGTTGTTTATTTCTGTTATTATATCTATTGTCTTACTTTATTTCTTATTTCTATGTACATCACACCTATCCTTTATCCCTTCTGAGTCTCCGGGCTCGTGGGAGGCGGGCCGAGGTTCGAGTCGCGCCGGTTCCTTTTCGGTAGTCGGATCCTGGGTCGCTACAGAGTCAGTTCCCAGGAACCCAGTTCCTAGCCATCTAGGTCCACACTCTGGTATCCAGGGTGGCGACCTTCCCATCAGTGTTCTTTTCCCAAGGTGGACACTGAGAAATTTTTTGACAAGCTTCTGGAAGATGGTCGGGTATTGACGCATGATCCACCGGCCTACTACAATGAGACAGTCAAGAGTCACCCCCGCTATTGCAAGTATCATGCAAGGGTGTCTCACCCTACCCGGCAATGCCCAGAAGTCCAAGACTGCATTGAAGTCCTCATCCAAAGAGGTGAAATCGATGCGCAAGGGAACTCCATGGCGCTGCGACGTCTTAGAGAAGCCGCCGAGAGGATTCACCAACAAATTCGGCAAGAAACTGAGATTTTCTCTCGACTCGCCCGGCCGAGTGAGCTTGCGGAGGATGATAAACCTCCACTAGACCTCAAAGGCAAGGCTAGGTGTGAGGGGCCTAAGGCCCAGAGCCCAAAATGCCAAGCCCCGGGAGAGGGTTCCAAGCCCCGCCCCAAGCCGAGTCAGCCCGGCATTGTCATAAGGGAAAACCCTCTGCCAGATAATAAAGGCAAGGGTAAGGTACGGGAGCCTCAAGTCAAAGCTCCTGTCAAGCCAGTGAGGTCGCCAATTGTGGAAAAACCTCAGCAGCTTGAACAAGCCAAACCGCCAGCCCAAACAAAGTCGGCGGAGTTACAAAGCCCCCAAGGGCCCCATTCCAGACTGGCAGAGTTCCAGGAGCTGCCGCCTGAGATAATTGCTCAGGCGATCAATGCCACCTTCCAGGTTCAACCAGAGGAGGCCAACTGGACTAAGGTCGTCTCCAGAAAGAGCCGTAGCACCAAGGCTCCTAAGGAGCCACCCCGGAGAAAAAAGCAGACGTCTGGGGGCAGACCAGTCCCACCTGCAAGACAAGCTCCCCTTTCTTCTCAAGAGGCAGCACGCCAGAAGAAGCAAGAGAAGAATCGGAAGAAGAACTTGAAGAGGAGGTTGAAAAAGCAAGCTGAACAGGCAGCAGCTATGGAGGCTCCTAAGGAGCCAACTCCTCTATAGCGACTTCAAAAGCTCATAGATGAGCTGGAGGAGTACACTCCCCCTCGTCCCACCAGTATCGTTACTCTGCACGAATATATCCCTTGGGACAAGTTTAGGCGGAAAGTCTGCCTTCTGCAATGGCTCCGAGAGATGGCTCACCGTCTTGAAGATGGTGAAGACTTTCCAATCCCGGAGGAGCTCTTCTTATTTTACAAGGAGGATGAGCTCACTGTCGAGATGCTTGAGGAAATGCTGCAAGAGCTCTCCTGCAACATGGTGGCGATCCCGTCGCCCAATAATATCAATGCACCTTTGGCTGACAACACCGGAGGCAAGGCTCCCATGGCGACCTATCAGCGTCGTTCAGCGAGAAACAGCCGGGGTCGTGGCCGCGACCGAGGACGTGGACGTGGATGTGGACGTGAAGGTCCTCTCACTCTCGATCGGGTCATAATTTTTAGAGGGGAGAAGTCGGGTCTTGTCCCAGAAACCCAAGTTCGGGGAATCTCCTTTATTTTGAACTCCCTAGAAGGTTCATGCCCTAGGTTAAAAGCAAAGTCGGGTGGCGTCCCCTTTATAATTGCCTCTTCTGATGGAGAAGAAGATCCAGCCAATCCTCTAGTGCACGGGGAGGCGTCAGACAAGGCTGGCCCCTCCAATGGGATCGAGTCTGCAAGCCAAGCAGGTCCTTCTAATGAGGAACACTTGGATGAAGCCTTCCCACCTCCGGAGGAGTCTCTGGCCCCGCTATTCCAAGAAGATGCGGAAGGCCAGAACGCAGAGGAGTGTCCTCCTAAGAAGCGGGAGAAAACTCGCCAGGCGCCGAAGACCTTAGAGGAAATTATCCCGCCATTTGACAAGACCCGTGCTCGGGCGGACCGCAAGATCATTCATTATATGAAGCGGTTCCCAAAAAATGTTACCATTTGGGAGGCCATCGCTTGGAGCAAAGATCTCAGAGAAGCTCTTGTCAAATACTTCAAGACCCGGAGGCCTATGAAGCCCATGTGGCGGAGTTGCAAGCCCAGGCATATGAGGCGCTCACAGCCAACATCTCCTTCACAGACAAAGACATGTTGTTGTCTTCTCCGTGCCACAACCGCCCCTTATACATGCGGGGGACGATTAATGGGCACGATGTGAACCGCATTTTGGTTGATGCCGGAGCGGCCATTAACATCATGTCTTTGAAGACTTTTAAGTCTTTATATTTGTCGCCTTACCTACAGAAGGTGAATGCGGTCAAAATCTCGAGATTCAACCAAGACTCCGAGGAGGCGCTTGGTCGGGTTGAAGTCAAGTTAACCTTGGACGATTTTGTCACCCAGGCGACATTCTATATCATCAACGCCGACACATCTTATAAGGTGCTGCTTGGGAGACCCTGGCTCAATGAGAATTGGGTCGTTCCTTCAACTCTGCATCAATGCATCAAGTATGCCAAAGGAGGGGAGCAACATACGGTCTTTGCAGATCAGGCTCCGTTCCACCAAAATGAGTGCCACTTGGCCGATGCTTATATTTTGGGGAGCCCACTTTAGCAATCCATGAGCCTCTAAAGGACAAAGGAAAACAAAAGGTGAACTATGAAGCTAACGAGGGACAGTTGTTCACAGTCAACCAAGACATGGTAAAGCTGCACAGGCTAAGCCTCCAGGCCGCTTCCAAACCAACTCAGCCGGAGAGACAGTGTTGACTTTGAAGCCAACCTCATTAGCCGGGTCATTGACTGAAGCATCTCCTTGCCGCCCAAGTGCCTTCAACTCTCATCCCCACGAGAAGAGTATGAGGTGGAGCAATTGAAGACCTTCACAGTCTCCTATCAAAGGAGAAGAAGAAGCAACAAGGGCAAAAAGAGAGACAAGCCGATCAGCTTTTACAAAGGTGACTTAGTCCCATCGTGCCCTCCTGAAGATGATTTCGGTTGGGACATTCCCGCCGATGTGGCGCCAGAGCCAGTCCAGGAGATGGACGACATGCCGAAGCGCATCAGAGAAATGTGTAAGAAGCAACACATCCCCCAAGCTCAGGACCCCGCGCGAGCGGCTTACTTCCATAAACTGTGGAATCCTCCGCAGGTCTATGGGCAGCCTCCCTTCTCCCGCAAAGACACGCGGGGGCTCGGCTATGACTAGGAGAGGGGCTTCGAGGTCTATTTCGCAGTCAATGCCATAGGGCTGCTACCTCCTCACCACGGGAAAACTGAAGTTGAGCCCAAGACTGATGACTCTGTAAGGGAGTCCGGTGAGGTGTCCATGACACCATCACCTTCATCAAAAGTCAATAATGACCACCCCTCAGAGGGAGAGGTAGCCCATTCTGTCAATCTTCAACAAGCAGCCCAGTCTGTCAATCATCAACAAGAGGGAGCAAGCCCTTCGACTTCAAGACGCGGGCAAGATAGCCTCGAAGAGTTTGAAGTCTATCAGGCAGACTCTGACGAAGAAGGAGACTTCGTTGACCTCCAACCAGCGCCACCCGAGCTCGAAGATGGCGGTCAAGCAACCGTGGATGAATTGATCGAGATCAATCTTGGAAGCAAAGCGGATCGCCGTCCCACCTTCATAAGTGCTCTCCTCAGCGAGAAAGAAAGACAGTCGTATCGACAACTCCTAGAAGAGTTCAGGGACTACTTCGCCTGGACTTACAAAGAAATGCCTGGGCTCAACCCTTTTGTGGCAGAACATGAGCTGGCGATACTTCCAACAGTCAAGCCAGTCAAGCAAGCTCAAAGGCGCATGTGCCATGAGCTGGAGCTGAAGGTCAATGCTGAGGTTGACAAGATGCTCGATGTGGACTTCATACAGCCGTGCATATACCCTGTGTGACTCGCCAACATAGTCCCTGTCAAGAAGAAGAACGGCTAAGTCCGAGTCTGCATCGACTTCAATTTGAACAAGGCATGTCCAAAGGACGACTTTCCGGTCCCAATCACTGAGACAATAGTTGACATGACCACCGGTCACGAAGCCTTGTCCTCCATGGACGGGTCGTCGGGTTATAATCAAATTCGCATGGCAGTCAAAGACAAAGACCATACGGCCTTCCGATCTCCTAAGGGGATCTTCAACTACAAAAGGATGCCGTTTGGTTTGAAAAATGCCGGCGCAACCTACCAGAGGGCAATGGAGGCAGTCACGATGGCTGCCCGAGTGCTGGGATTGAAGCTGAAGCAACTGGTTCCTCTGTCGTTGACTCCCTTCATGGCCTTAGTATATTGGCTAAGTCCTATTATCTTTTTCTGTATATGATTGAGATGTTGCGTGTTGCTATATTTCTTAGGTAGGTTCCCTGGCAGGGGAAGATCATCCCTCCACGAAGGCATCTTCCGGGAGCAGAGACAGAGGTCTTCAGCCCAGGCGGATGTGACCTCAGATAGATACCGACGTGGTGGATACTGGTAAGTCATCTCAAGGACTCAGGACTAACGAGCATGTAGAGGTGAAACTCGCTTTGAGTAAAAGCCATGTTCGCCTTTTGACTTTTGCTAGTTTTGCCATCTTGGTTGACTAACCTTGCACTGCTTGACTGGTTTTTTTTTGTAGCTTCGGTAGAGGCCGGAGCGGAGGTGGCTTTCTCACCACCTGCGGAGGCCGATCCTTTGCCTACCGATGAGGTTGAGCACGAGATCAACTTCGAGACACTTCTTCGCATGATAGATGAAATTGGGCCCAATGCTGAGACATTCCCTGACTTCGAGTCATGGAAGGTCTTTAGGGATGTTCGGCTAGGTAGGGTCTTCTGAGACTGGGTATGCTCTACTTGTGGTTGGGTTTATTTTTGGAGATTGACATAGCCACGTGTTTTTTGTAGAGATAGAAGGGACGTCGGGGGCCATGGCCTTTCCTGAGGCACAAGGTGAAGTGCCCCTCCCGACTGAGGAGTAAGAGCCGGCAGTGACCTGAGACAGCTCGGGTAAGTGTTGAATTGTTATAAGGAGAGTTGTCCCTTATTTGCTAGTGTCAGATAGGCTAATGTTGTTGAATATGTTTGTAATTTTGGCATGCCAGGTGAGGACCCTACTGCTACCCTGGAGATGAACTAGGAGCTAGTTAGCACTGGCCTGTCGGTGGCTGTCCCATCATTCGAGGGTGAGCCAGGAGCGACAGGTAGCATGGCCGCGCCTGTCACTGGGGACGTATCGAGATCATTTCCACAACTATTGGCAGGGATGCCTGTAACGTCCTGGATCTTTGGCGGATTTTTATTGGGTCCTACTGGATCTTTATTAAGTTTTCGGATCTTTTTAGAAGAGTTTCAGACTACTTTTGTAGCTCCTGAGTTGAGAACACTTCGTCCTAATTATTCTTTGGTTCCTCGACTCGTGGACGCCGTAGTTGCATTGTACTCTTCGCCAAGATCGTTTTGACTATTTTTGTGGATTTTTAGGCCTTGACTCTCTCTCTCTCTCTTCCTCTCTCTCTCCCAAACGTCCTCTCTCTCTCTCACCCAATCTCTCTCGGTTCTTAGCGAAACGGTATCGAACCGGAGCGTGGGAGGCGCCGTTGGAACGGGCTCGACGAGTAGGTCGAGGCAGTACCCTCCATTCTGCGGTTCGGGGAGCGTGGAGACGAGACGGGCCGAGAGGAGCCGCGACGCCCCGTCGCCCGATCTGCACCGTCTGGCGGGCTTCGTCGCGATCGAGGTAGGGGAATGTGATTCTCGTCTTGTCAGGACCATTTTGACGCCACATGCATCGCCAATGGCGGACGTTTGTCTCATTTTTCGTGTAAATCTCTTTTTAGTTAAATTTAGGTCTAATTTGGGGTTTTTCTTCCCTTCTCCCAATTTTGATCGAAACGGTCGCTGATCGAGGCACGGGAGGTGCCGTTGGGAAGGTCTTGTCGCGAGGATCGCGTGGACGTCCTTCTTCCCTCGATCTGCAGAGCGTGGAGGCACGTGGTGTCGGGAGGTCGTCGTTGCCCTCGTCATCCGTTCGGCATCAAATCGGTGTTCTCGTCGTACCTGAGGTAGGGGGATGGACTTCTTACTTCGCTAGGATCATTTTCACACCACTTGCATATCCATCCATAGCCATTTGGCCCAATTAATGTCCATGTTTAACTTTGCCCTAAAATGTGATAAAAATGGGATAATTAGTATTTTTATTGCTTATTAATTGTCTATGGGGCATGTTTAATTCATTTCTAGCTTCTGTGGGCATGGTTGGATGCATGGCATGATTTCCATTTCAGTTTTCTACAGGTTTTGTAGCGAACCCGTCGATTTCTATCGACCGGGGAATGGCTCGGTCGCAAACCAAACCCGTTCGTCGCCCAGACTGCATGGCGGTCACCCAAGTGACCGTCATGACTTTAACGCACCTTATAAGGCGCATTATGCCCTCATAGCGGACCACTCCCGGTCCTTTATGCCCCTGAGAACGGTAGATAGGTGTTTAGTATAGCGCACCCCTCCATGACGGTTATGGTCATGGGTTTCCTGTGGATTTTTCACGTTCAGGTAACTTTAACGCACCCCTGGTAGACCGCCATATCCCCTTTGACTGACTGGTTTGACCGTTGACCATTGACTAGTAAGGCGGTTAGCATGGCGATCTAGGGTAGACACATTATGCTGATATAACGCCCCTCACCCGGTGCGTTATATCATGCATTCAACCGAGGTTTCCTGTGGATTCCTGGTGTTCGGGAGACTTTAACGGGCCTAGACCCATGCGTTATATGTCTCATAACGCATGAGTCCCGGAGCGTTATGCTCCCTGGGTTTTCGACTTCAGCTTATGCGAGTATAACGGCCATGAGAGGCGCGTCATACTCAGCATAACGCCCCATTCCTGGTGCGTTATGCTCTGCATCTCCGATTGCACGGCATCATGCATTAGGGTATAACGCACTGGGGCAGATGCGTTATACTTTACATAACGTGCTATCGCAAGTGCGTTATGGTCTGCATACCTGTGCCTTGTGTTCACCTGAGTGTTCGGGTGAGTATAACGGACGTAGGGGGATGCGTTATGTAATGTATGACGCCCCTTCCCTGATCTGTTATGCGAGGTAACAGCCCTATATTGGTCCGTTATACTTTCTGGCATTCTAAAAAGGGCATGTTTAGTTCTTAATGCATTCCACAGTGCATATTCGCCATGTTTAAACTATTTTATAAAAACTATGGCATTCTTTTATACCCCGATAGCGTAGCTTTCTCTCACCTTGTGATGGAGCCACTAGTCGTAGCCCGACGACTGAGAGTGTCATCCCACCTGGGAAAGGTGGACGGGTGATCCCGTTGACGGTTCTTAAGCTAGTTACCGTGGGCCCCTGCAGTTACCGTGTGATAGACTCGACCTTTGAGGGGATATAACGGACTAGGTAAGGTGTGTTATGTGATTTTATGACAGATGAATAAAGGTCCGTTAAATAGCAGAGACGCTAGGTGAGACGAAAGAAAAGACAGTGGGAAAGATGGTGGATGAGACGGAAGCCTCCGATTCTGAGAGAGTTTAACAGACCATGCTGAGAGAGTTATACGATGGTAATGACGGGTGGATGAAGGTCCGTTAAAGAATAGAGACGCAACATGGGGCACTGGATGAGACGGTGAAAGGACTATAACGGACCTTATGAGGGGCGTTATATTACTATAACGTGCCAGTCGTGATGTGTTATGGACAAAAGGGCGATAAGTGAAACGAAAGATTGCCAAGCAATGTCCAGAGGCTAAAAAATAAGGAACCAGTCCCAACCAAGGAAGGCAATAACCCATGAAAGAGACCTCTAACATGACCAAAAGACTCGACAAGGGTGAACAACCCAGAGCATCATTAAAAATAATTAAGGAGATGACTCAACTTATTGGTCATAAAACGGGTGTCAACACCTGCGTCTTCTTCCTATCGAACGAGGAGTGAAGGGGTGGTTCTGCTTCCAATCTTCCTCCTGCTGGTGTACCGTTCGAACGTCGTCGTCCTCTTCTTCCTATGGCTGATCAAGGCGCCATCTTCCTCCTACTGCCTGCGTCCACCCTCCTGTCGTAGCCGAACATGGGCATCCTCTTCCTCCACTTCCGCTCTTCTTCCTGCCGCATTGATGTTGCTCCTGCCATGATCGAACGTGGAGGGGGACACTTCTTCCTCCATCTTCTTCCGTCTTCATCCTGTTGAGTGCCTGCATAGAAGAAGCGTGCCCTTCTTCTTCTTCTTCCTCCTGAGAGTTGCTTTGTTTGAAATAGAGCACTATTTTAATGCAAGTCTTCATCCTGTTCATCACCCAATCGATCCTAAAGGTAGGTTTTCTCTACCCCATGACCCAACCAGGATTAAAAACAAGTAAAACTGATAAATGCATGCATGCCCATAGACTCATCAGGAAAAAATACACGTAAAGCACAAAACACATTCGGGGACCCACAAAATGATCCGAAAAATATCCAAAAAAATTCGAGACATTACAGCCCTCCCCTCTTAAAAGAATTTCATCCTCGAAATTTAGGACAAGCACCAGGTCACAAGGGGAGAACGCCAAAGACCCACTGACAACGCCATCAGTGCCCCAACCAAACCTCGATGCTCACAAAAATCACGGTCCCGAGGGACGCGGCCAGACAATGATCACGGATATGCCTCGCTCGCAATCCCAGACACATCGATCATCAGAGCAGGCACTTACAAAAGAGTACAAGTCTGGCGTCACCTCAGCCAACCACAGCACCGCTGCCACCATCTCACTCACCGAGGGCACGTAACCCTTATCATGGAAACCAACACTGAGCTTCCACCAGCTAACACTTAGCAAGCCGTACACCCTCAGCAACACGGCCAACCCTGCCAACATATTCCCCAATTCTCGATCCAGCTAGTGCCACGAATCATAATGCCTCAAGCAACGGCACGGTAACAACACATCTCACGCAACCGAGACAATCTCACACCGAGGAACCAATCTTCCGACGCTCTACACATCCTCGAAAATCCACCCGTAGCATCCAACGCTACGATCGTCCGCTGCGCACTCAGATCCACGTGCACAGCCACCACAACGATAACTCGGGATCCTCCATCCTGACAATCCTCTGCAACTCTGGAGGCTCTGATCCTCGACACATCAAAAATCACAACACTAACTGTAAATTCTCACAAACATCGCCTAACTAGCACTCATCCTTCCGGAACGGTGCCAACACACCCTTACACATCGGGGAATGGGCAATGCTCCTCACTGGCAACCACCTTGCCAACACAAGATTCGTCTCGCACGGACTTCATGGCACACGAAGGCCAACCAATCCGGACACATGATGCAAAACAATGAACCTTAACCCAACTCGATTTCCTCCCACCAAGGGAAAACTCAATACTCTTCTGACCAACGGAAGGTCCCCCTAGCTGCTCGTGTTTGTGTGCAGTTGGATGTGTCCAAGCCGCTCCCTAAGAGGGTTCTCATCAGCTACGGCTCCTATAGCTACTGGCAACCCATTTCTTACAAGAATCCTCCCATGTATTGCTCGTCCTGCAAGCGCCTAGGGCACCCTGCTACTCAATGCAAGAAACCGCCCGAAGATCATGATGAACCCCCTGCCCCACGGCCGGTCCGTGTTGGCCGCCACACCACCCTGCCATCTGTCGCTGGCCCTCTGCCGCCTACTGAAGTCCAGGCCCCTGCTGCTATCAATATTAATGGTTCTTGTCCTCCTATTCAAGGAGCCCCTGCTCTGCATGCCGTCGCTACCACCCAGACGTCAACCTCGACAGCCTGCGTCGACACTCCAGCCAACACCTCGGAGGCCCGCGTCGACACCCCCGCGTACCCCTCAGCGACCAGCGTCGATGCACATGCCAACCCCGCAGTGGCCCGCGTCGACACACCAGCCATCACCCCGGTGGCCCGCGTCGACGCCCCCGCGAACCCTGCAGCCAACGTCGATACACCTACCAACCCCGCGGTGGCCCGCGTCGACGCACAAGCCTACTCCTCGAACCCCTCGGCGGCCAGCGTCGACGCACCAGCCTACACCTCTGAGGGTCGCGTCGACGCCCCCGCGCTCCCCTCGGCGGCCAGCGTCGACGCACCTGCCAGCCACGCGGTGGCCCACATTGATGCACCTGCTATCACATCGGTGGCCCGCGTCGACGCCCCAGTGAACTCTTCGACGGCCAGCGTCGACGCACCTGCCAACCTCGCGGTGGCTCGCGTCGACGCACCAGCCCTCACCTCGAAGGCCCACGTCGACGCTCCTGCGAACCCTTCTCAGGCCCGCGTTGACGCACCAGTCTTCACTTCGGAGGCCCGCGTCGACGCCCCAGCTAACCCGGCGGTGGCCTGCGTCAACGCACCTGCCAACCCGGCGGCGGCCAGCGTCCACGCACGAGCCAACTCCTCGGCGGGCTGCGTCGACGCACCCGCCGACCCCCTCATAGCTAGGGCCTCCCCCATTTCTCACCCCATCTACCCCCATTTCGCATCACCTATCACCACCCTGCTCATCCTAGTTCGCAAGCAGCAGGTAAGGGTCGAGTTGCAGTGCCTGCCCCGGTGTCACCACGCATCTTCAACTGGCATTCTCTACATCTATGGAAAGGTCATCGAGAGAGATTCACAGGCGAGGTGGTTTCGCATCCGTCCGACATCTGTGCTGTCTGGGAGAGCCATTCTCCCTCAACTGCATAGTGCAGATCTGCCAGGGAACCTGAGCCTGAGTAAAAGTGTGACCATGGTTGCTCCTGTGTGAGATTGGACGTGATTCTTTAGTTGGGATCTTCTCCTCCAAGCCCTCTGTCAGCATGAAGAATAAGAATGCCATTTGGACCTCGGAGCTCCAAGTTCCAATTTTTCTCACTGGAATGCGCAGGTCAGTTTCCCCTGAGTCAGAATCGACCCCTCCCACCATTCTGGTTCTCGCACCCTGCTCCGGCCTCATCTGGTAGCCCCGTTGATCTCGTATCGCAGAAGACTCACCCATGATTGCAACACTTCTGGTCCCGCCTTAAAAGGACCCCGAGAGTGTTCGTGGCTCCCCTGTCTTCCAGTAGCATCAGTCTAGGCATAGTCAGAACCAGAGCGGGTTGACCCTGGTCCAGATCCTGCCCTGGTCACCATCGTCGTTACAAAATTCTCAAAGAATTTGGACGTCCTCCTGGGCCACCCCAGGAAATTTTGGCACTGGTTTCATCCTCACAAAAATTCGACAGAGTCTGTGGCGGTGCCATCTTCGATCCCCTATCAGGCTGTTCCAACGTAGGCAGAATCGGCGAAGTTCGTCACTTTGGCTTCTAACTTAGTTTTCCCCCACCCCGCCTGGCCGGATGAAGGCCCGTCCCTACGTGGAGGTAGTTTTGGATGTAACTATTTAACCCCCACCCCGAGAACCCCCCTCCGATGCGAGGTGTAGTGCTGTAATAATGTGATTATCAGGTCAAGCGCCACCAATCGCAGGAGGGGGTTCTTGGGGTGGGGGTTAAGTGTTTACAACCAAAACTATCTCCACGTAGGGAGGGGCCTTCAGCCAGCCAAGCGAGGAGAGGGGACGGAGCTAGAAACTTGATGTGCCGGGCTCCTCATCGGTGCTGCCAACTTCTAGAATCACAAGACAGTAGGTCGAAGTGTATGCCGCCACGGACACTCCCGAACTCCAAACGAACTGAGACTAGCGCCAAAACTCTCCGACTTGGCCAAGGAAGATGCTCGAATTTTCTGGATTAACCCTAAGATGGTCGCTGGCTGGTGTAGGTCTTGGAACAGTGCTGGACAGTACTGGTGCTGGCCGCTCCTAGGATACTACTGCTAGAAGATGGAGGCGCCACGGACAATCCTGAACTCGGATGGAGGCGGGGCTGGTACCGTGACGACCGCGGACAACTCTTCTTTCAGATGGGGCTGACGCAACCTCAGACGATGTCAGGGCTGATCGTACTGGCCAGAATGGTGGAGGTGGTCCGCTCAGGAATAGTGTAACCAACCCGGCATGACTTCGGAAGAAAATTTGTAACTTTTGATGCCGGGGTCCGAACTTCACTCCGCTTCTTGAGGATGATAGAGGACTGGTAGAAGATGCCCTCAGCCAAGTTGCACGCCCAGATCAGCTAGGGAGTGACCATGAGGGTAACTTTTCTAGGGCTCTGGTTCACTGCCTGAGAGCTCTTGCGCAGTCGGAGAAGAATTACTCTCGCGGACAGCTCGGAGCTCGGACGAAGATGAAACCACCACGCTTGGAAAGCCCTCTGGACAACCTTTCCAGTGGTATATGGTTTGTGACCAGATGAGTTAGGGAAGTGCTGAAGAAGTTATAGTTTCTAGGACCCTTGCTGTCTGCCTGCGACCTGCCACTGGAGCTGCCACCTTGTGATGGCCAATGAAGCCAGAAGGGGGGGCTGCAATGCAAGGGGTTAGGGGCTAATGGTTTGGGGGTGGGGAGGACGTGGCTGGGGCCTCTGGGAGGGTTGAGGGGGCAGAGGGGAAGAATTCCCGGCCGAATTCGAACAACCCCAATACGCACAATGGTTAAAATTATAATTGTAGAATTTAATGCCCACTCCACGCAGGGAGGTATAGGGCTACAAATGCCAAATTTGGGTTCGCTGGAACCCGGGTTGACGGGCCACACTCGCAGGAGGCGAGGGACGCGAATCGGAGCCGATCCAGACGACGATCGGGTATCGATCCGGTTCTGTCCACGCTGGTCGCCCTGCGCAGCAATCTTCCGGAGGCTGGTACACCAAGATCCGACGTCCGATCATGGTACCGTTTGTTGGAGAACGTCGGCGACTTGCTGAAGTTTGTCCACTCCGAAGGCCGCAATTAGATCCTTTCAGATCTAGGCGCAGCAGTGACTGCACCGAGCCTCTGGTTCTGCTCACATAAAACTGCACATGAATAGAAATAATTATGAAAAAAATATCTGCTGATGTCCGATCGAGGCACCGCTTATTGCAGATCGTCGGCGACATCCAGAGGAAGGAGCACGACAAGATCTCGTACAGATCTAGGCCGGAGGAGACGGGGCAGACTCTGGAAGTTGGCTCGGATCTTGAGCCAGATCTGCTCAGATCTCTTGCGCGATCTCACGAGAGTCGCCGTCACGGACAGCACTGACCTCTGATCGAGGCGAGACCAACGGCAACGCGAAGAGGATGAAAAAACGTTTGATCTCTCCAAGAACCAGCTTCAGATGGCACAGGAGGCAGGTTGGAGAAATTAAAACACAGTCACCTCTAGATCTGGGCAGCAAGCAGGGACCGATCTGCGTGCCTTCACGAAATAAATTTTTACTGTTGCTCCCGAACTCCGATCGACGCAAAACTAGCGATGAAATTCTCCTAACTCACAGAGATATCACTGGGATATTTTGTGGAAGAAGAAGATAAGAAAAAGAGGGGGATATGGGGGCGAGTCTCACGCCTAAGAACTGTCCCGTCACAGGACTGAACCAAGGGAATCACACCCAAGGGAACACAAAGAGAGTCACTCTCTAATGCAAAAGGCCATACCCGGGATTCAATCCAGCCTAAGAGGGAGAAATAGAAGAAGATTGGGAGATAAACTTTGTGCAGGATGTGAGACATCAAGACTCGACTTCCTTTCAGGGCAGTACCCCTCAAAGAGATAGTCTGTTGTGCTGGGGCTTTGTGTCTTTGATTTTTAGGAACCTTAGGCACGCATACGACCGGGCTCATGATGTCCTGCGGGACTTCGCCACTCTTGGCATGCCTTTGTTTTCACAATTTTGCTTTGATTTTCATTGATTTTTATTTTTATTTTTGATAGCCCTTACTGGCTAGATTTAGCAATGAAAGCTCACTTTTGAGGGTCAAGACTGCCCCTATTTGAGACCTCTCTCATATCAGGGAGCACCTAGGTTGGTCATTTCATCCATTAATTTTTTGCCCATGCACTCGGCCTAGCAAAGAAGAGAAAAAGGCCTCTGGACATACCCAGAGTATGGCCAAAGCAGCAACGGTGTACTCGAGAGGAATCGGCTATGGCTCACCGTGAAGTGTGTGAAAAACCAAAACTCAAGATAACCCATAACAATTGGGGAAAGAAACTAGACTCTCTGCACGGAGCTATCACCATCTTAAAGGTGCTGCAGAAGCGAACTCATTTTGACTGAACAAGCTAACTAAGGGCTAAAATCACTCAACCATATTTTAAGGAACCAACTTTATAATCATGTGTAAAAATAAATAAGAGTGATAATAATGATAGTAGCATATTCTTTGCACAAAATAAAGATACCTTACATATCCATAGCATGAAAGTAACGTCCAGAAGCAAAAGCTTGACCATCAAGCTTCGAGCAGCACAAGCTTTGTTTTTCTTGTTTGACAGGACAAAAAGGGAGAGGATAGCAGAGTGTAGAGATTCCTTGACACGGAGGAGTGACAGACAGCACACTAGATGAAGAGGGGATAAAAGAAAGAGAGACGGGGCTAGAACTCCCTCATTAAGGCGCCGCGGCCCTGATAACAAGGAATCAAATACAGAATAAACAGAGATTAACCACGTTTTTACATTTTTCTTCATTTTGCACAACATTTCTCTCTCTCCTTTCTTAATCAAATTTCGTGATTTCAAATCCCATGCATGCACAACACTCCCACCTTTCATGTTCACCCATTTATAGGGGTTAAAAACCCTCTCCCGGTGCGTTCTCCCCATTTCTTTCATGTTATTTTATCACTTCAGGACACGTACTACACTTTTATGATCTAATGAGTGTTCTTTTATTTTTATGACTTTATTTTGCCGAAGATTATCAATATGAACGTGAGGCCCTCTTCCTCTAGCCGACTGGAAGGAGAGGAGGTCTGATCCCACCAGTTCCCCACACCCATCTTCAAGGCGCGATCACATTGTAACGGTCACCTTTGGTCGCAGTCTTCCTCCTATTTTTCCCAAGGTACGTAGTAGTCTTTTATCCCTTATAACATCTATTTCCTACAGCTAATCCTTGGGTGGTGATCACGGTTCACTCAGTTTTTTTTCATCGCCCTTTCCTTGTTCATGCTATCATGTTATTTTCATGATCACACTTACATATACATGCATAGCTTGTTAGAGGGCGAGGTAGATTACATTTACTATCTACACCCTTTTTGGCAATCATGGTGGGACACCTAGTGTCCATCACATTATATTTTTAGTCTCTTGCATGTTTGGTGGGTGTTTATGCATGATTGGGTAGTCTCCTCCACGTTTTTCTATCTTTCTGTCTATTTTCGGGTCTGTCAGGGGTACACGGTCTATTGTAGGGCCGCCTAGCCCTTTAAACGGCCTTTCTAGGACCACCCAAACCCTCTGGGGTTAGACACGGTCCACCGAGGGCCGCCCAGGACCTTTGTGGTCTACTAGTAGACCACAAGGCTGCCAAAAATGGTCATCCAGTGACCTTTTCTTGGTTCTGGCAGGGCAGGTGCACTGCTCACAAGGGCATTATTCATTCGGGCATAACTTTGTCTCCTGACGTCGGATTGGGCTGAGTTTTATTGCATTGTGTTGTCATTTATATTGTCTACCCATCCATATCGTTTTCCCCCTCCGAGGGGCGTGTTTGGGGTCGGAATGGGCGACCTCGGTGGAGTTCACTGTTTCCGCGCCCGCGGCATTGTGCGGTCGAACCAGAGACCGCACAAGCCTTATGCGGCCCTGGCCTGGCCGCACAACGGCTCGGCGCGCTTCGAGTGAGGCTCGACGCGCAGTAGGGGTTGTGCGGTCTATCACGAGACCGCACATCCCTTTGGGTGGCCCTGTGCGGACTACCCATCTCATGGTTTTTGACCGTTGGTTTGATCGTTATACAGTGTTTTGGGATGTGCGGCCAGGGGCTGACCGTACAACCATTGTGCGGCCGTGGGTTAGCCGCACATCCCCGATGCCTTTTTGGCTCGGCACGTAGTGGGCTTGTGCGGCCTGTCAGGGACCGCACAACCCTTGAGCGGCCCAGGATGGACTGCCCATTCTGCGAGTTTTCGACCGTTGCTTGTGACCGTTACACAGTGTCGTGGGGTGTGCAGTTAGGGACTGACCGCACATGACCTTGTGTGGCCTGGGCATGACTACACAGCCCTTGGAGTAGTGGCAGGTTGGGTGGCCACGGTTGGACCGCACCTGCCTTGTGCAGCTGGATACCAACCGCACATGATAGGTTGAGCGGCCCAGAGCGGACCGCACATACCTTGAGCGGCTGGTTTGCGACCGCTCTTCTTCCGTGTGGCCAATGATGGACCGTTCATCGTCTAAGACCTAGCCGGTGATTTTTCGTGCCGATTCGAGTCCCGAGTGAGCAGACCTCGATCCACGTGCTTACCTGTGGTCTGACTGATGCTGGGCATCATGTGGGGACCAGGTGTAGGGCACCGTGAGGGGTCCCAGGATGTGACGTCTTCGGCATACGTCACCATGAGTCGGTGCTGTACGAGGAGCGATCCTTGTGCTCGTTTACCTTCGGAGTCAGTTTTCGTGACTTGAGAGTCTGTGCTTCCAGTGACCCACCCACTAGTCGTAGCTTCCACGGCACGCGTGTGTCGGCCCACTAGGAGCACTGGTGAATAGATCAGAGAGAACCTTCCAACTCAGAGTGGAATTGTTCCTCTTACTCAAAAGGACTGAACGCAAGTTATCCATCACTAGTGGGACATTTGTTAGGCAAAGCATGGGTCGTAAATGCTCAAAAGATGCGTATGATGCATGCTGGGTAAAAATAAAAGAAATCATTAAAACGAATGCAAAGAAAGGATAAAATAGAAAAATACTAGAGAATAGTATTACTAGACTGGGGCAATCAAGGTCAAGACACTATCTGCAACCACAGCGTGCGAGATAGAACTATCGTCCCCTAATTTTCCCAACCTAACGGCCTATCTGATGATTAAACGGGTGTACCTAGATCATCATTATTTTTGTTATAGGGGAACATCAGATCCTTGAACACATGAATGACTAGCCGGTTCTAGAGATAATATAATATAGATACCATATAGTAATGCAACAATGAGTAGGGATAGAAGGCCATACCTGACTTACCTACGCAGGTGAAACAGTATTTTTTTGATTTTTATTTTCTGATTTTTATAGATTTTCATGTATAAGACAAATATGACAAATAAGCAAGCATAAACATAGCGAAGATAACATATCGATCAACTGAACGACAGGCAACACAACATAACATAATGATCAAATGCAATGGGAGACAACATAACAAAGATAAACAAGCACATATGCAATGGCATGAACAAACAACATGCATGTACGAACATGGTGTGACAAGACAACAATGCAGTGGGACAACACATGGTTGGGACAAGAACATGAGGGATGACCACACGGTTCGGACAAAACATGGGACATAAAGGGGCGACTAACAACGTGTGCAAGACAACTAACAATGCGTGGTGGGGGATAAAATAACATGCGTGGGACAAAGACATGTGGGATGACACGGCGGGACATAGACAACATGGGACTAGGACACAGCGAGACATAGATACGCAATAACATATGTGTGGGATGACAACACCAACACATGTCATAGCAACACAGTGGGACAAAAACATGACAGACACGGAGGTCTCACCGCGCCAACCACCTCCCACCATTGCCGTCACATCCCCTACCGACGGCCTCCCCTCCACCATCTCTCTCTCTCTCTCTCTCTCTCTTTAGCCACGACTGACCTCTCTCTCCCTTTTGCATGCCTATCGCGGCCACGTCCGTAGTTCACAACCACCGGCCACAACCCCCCTCCGACAGTGGTCACCCCACCTCAGACCATCCTCTTTAACCTCCTCACCGTCGCCCTCCATCTCTCTCCCCTCATCCCACTGCCGGACCTCCCCTTTCTCCTTCTGCCAACCACACAAGGTGCACACCCAGCGACTGCCGAATCCCTCTCCCACCTCTCTTTCCTTCACGTAGCCCCTCCCATCTCCACTCCCTTCTCCCATCTCTCCCCCATGCACCCCCAGCCAGACCGCTATCGCCACTCTCACCATCGCTCCTTCCCTTGCTAACACTCTCACCCACTCACCCATTACACACCCCCCTCGCCCTCTCCTCCGCTAACACAGCCTGCCTGCCAGCCACCCTCCTGCAACCCCGAATGATCCCGCCTCCCTCCGCTCCTCTACCAGTCGCCCTTCCGACCACCTCCACACCGCGCCACCCCCGTCCCCGGCCTCCACCTCCACCGGATGCCTCCCGATTGCACCACTCCCCTCCGCAATTATCTTCGGCCTCCACCTCCACCGGATGCCTCCCGGTTGCACTGCTCCCCTCCGCAGTTATCTCCGGCCTCCACCTCCACCGGACGCCTCCCAGTTGCACTGCTCCCCTCCGCAGTCATCTCCGGCCTCCACGCCTCGTCCCCCCTTTGGCAGTCACCCTGCATGCCCACGGCCTCTTCCTCTCTCCCACGGGGGCGATCTCTCTCTCTCTCTCTCCCCTTCCCCCTCTCACCGCGGCTTTCTCTCTCCCTTCCTCTCTCTAACTCGCGCTCTCTTTCTCTCTCTATCTCTCTCACCCACTCCCTCTATCTCTCCTCTCTCTCTCTACCCACCACACACACACACTTATTCTATTTTATTTTATTTTAATGTCAAGGGGTCTTTTTGTTCACTGGCTAGACGAACGGTCTGAGCCAAAGGTGGAAGGATCTTTTTATTGACTGGTCAGATAGAAGGTCCGAGCTAGAGATAGAAGATGGGTCTTTTTGTTGTCTGGATGGATGAAAGGTCCGAGCCAGAGGTAGAAAGAGACCTTTTTTGTTCTCTGGTCAGAGGGAAGGTCCGAGCTAAAGGTAAAAAGGGCCTTTTTATTCTCTGGTCGGATGAAAGGTCCAAACCAAAGGTAGAATATGAACGTTAACCCGACGAGATGTCGGAGTCAACAAACCTTACTTAGACGGTATGTCTAGTACGAGGGTCAAAAATAGACACCATTGTAGTCATGACACCATGTCGAAATCGACTAACCTGGGAGAGACGTAGGGTATGGGCCAGGGTAGAATATGGTTGTAGACTTGACGGATAGTCGAAGTCAGCCAACTTGGCTAAGACATGGGGCCTAAGCCATGGGAGGAATATAGGATATGTGTTGACCCGACGTTATGTCGAAGCCAATGAACTTGGCAAAGACGTTGTTGACACCCATTTTTTTGCCGATAAGTTGAGTCATTCTTTTTGCTCCCATTACTCATTGGGCTATTCTCAGGCAACGTTCTTGGGCTTATTTTATGGGTAGCCTCCCTCCCTGGCTAGGTCCATTTTAAGTCAGGGCTTAATGGGCCGCGAAAGGGTTAAATTCGTCATATTTTAAAATTTTCAAGTTCCCAGACTTGTACGGTACATTCCCGACCGCACAACCAAGTGTGCGGTTGGACATGAGCCATCCATATATTAGTTGAATATTTAGTTAATTATTTGAATTTCCACTGACTCGCTTATATACGGTCGGATAATAGCCGTTTCAACCCGATGAGCGGGCTATGGGTAGCCGTTCGTCTCTCAGAGTCCTAACGTCGGTTGATTTTCCAAATAATTATCTATTTATCTAAGGGGCCCTGATTTATCACCGACAGGCATATGCGGTTGGGATTTGGCCGTTCTTCTCTCAGAGTTCTAAAGTCCATACACATTTCCTGAGAAGTGTTAACTTTGTGCATTATCTTCTCTTCTAAATCCTTTACAGGCACATGCTTGTGGAATCTGATATCTACACCTGATCCAAGATTGGAGGAAGTGTCAAGATGATGACATGTGGCAGATGATTGAGCCTGTAGACGAGGATCGTGGAAGACACACGCCCTAGTTCTCTAATGCTCCATATAAATAAGAAGATTCTCTCTGTAAGAAAAGGGATGAAAGAAGATGATTATGCTCGATAAAAAGAAGAAGCTAAGCGAGCAGAACACAAGACAGAGAGATGAATAGGGAGAGCTTAGAGAGCAGAGTGTTCGTGAGTGTGTTGAGAGAAGAGTTTGAGAGATTCTGTTCCATAGCCTCCTGGTTCAGAACCGGAGTTGAGATCGCTCATTGAGAGCTATATTTCTGTGTGATTTTTATGTTCTCTCATTTTGTTTCTTTTCGATTCTAGAAACTCTTTCTAAGCTGTGTATCAGCGGAGCAAGCTGTGACGCTCAGCGTACAGAGGTGTAGTATTCTCTGGTCGTGTGAAGCTATAAGCCCCAGCGGTTACAGAGGTGTGGTATCCTCTGGTAGGGTAAAGCTGTAAGCCCCAACAGTTGCAGAGATGTGGTATCCTCTAGTTGGCATAAGCTGTAAGGCCCAGCGGTTTGTAGGCTTTTCACCCCGAAGCTGTGGATCAGCTGAAGCTGTGTATCAGCAGTGAAGCCACACTCTAGTTTGAGTGTAGGGTGGATGTAGGTCTGGAGGAACGAACCACCTAAAAAGACCTCTTGTCCTTTATGGTTTGATTGCTTGGTGTGACTCGTTAGATGTATGTTTAGGCAGATCTGCTTCTATCTAACTAGTAGGAAGTTGTTTCACACACTAAGTGCTTGTTAGGCAGATCTGCTTCTATCTAACTAGTAGGAAGTTGTTTCACACACTAAGTGCTTGTTTCTTTTCCTGAGACAATCAACTTGTTCAGACTCTGATTAATTAGTTCAACATCATTGTGCTACAACGGGCCCTTCTGCTTCTATCAGGAGTTTGCCAGGGATCAGACTCCGTGGGAGGAGTATACTGAGGTGGAGCTGCGCTTCCGGACATACTCCAGGTACATATTTGCACCATAGGAGGGGTGGAACCCCCACGGCTTGCTCGACGTGACGCATCTTGCCGCATACTTAGCATACTGGTTAGAGACATTTGTGGTCCTGCATAGGGAGGATGGTCTGCTGAGAGTAGAGTTGTTGTGGCCAGCGTGTCTACTGGAGGAGGGGAGATAGTTGGCCTTGGCTCCAGCCGCGTTGGCCAATGTGTATCAGGGGATGGGAGTCCCGGCGGTGCACCCGACGCCTAGAGAGAGAAGCCTGTTGTTGCCGACTCACTACCTGAGTGTGTGGCCTGGATTGTTATTTCCAAGGTTGGTAGCTCGGGGGACCGTGGCGAACCCGACAACACCTCTACTTTTTAGCTTCACTGGGCAGCCTAACGGAGATGCCGAGGCACAGCAGGAGGGGGCTAGGAGAGCCCTTTGCTACCTGCCTGGCCGGGGCGAGGAGGGACTGCCTTTTGACAGCGCCACGAGGGACTCCAGCCTATTTCTGGGGACGTTGAGTGGAGGGGCGGCCAGCGCCCACCCACATCAGAGAGAGCCGGAGGCTGGATTGCAGGCAGAGTGGGTGCTGAGCACCCGACCGGTCGTGTTGACGCTTCACCGGTCCGCGACGAGTTCTCTGGAGTCGTACTACCCGTTCCGATTTGCCCGAAATTTTGGCTATGACCAGGGGATCCCACCGAACCAAGAGTTTCCTTTGACAGGCCGGCAGTACAGAGGGAAGGACACCCACCTACAGGCGGCAACGTGGTGGGACTTCTACTACCGCTGGGAGCCGAAGCAGTTTCCGATGTCAGGGTAGGACGCTGAGGATGATTCGACGTCCACTACGCCAGGTGGTGGTTCGAGCATAGCCACCTATACCAGCAGAAGGCCTCCGCGATTAGGAAGGCGGAGGAGAGTCGTTTGCTGAGGGAGGATCGCAGATTCCGCAAAAGCATAAATAACTCAGATGTTCTGCTCATAGTGGCACCCGCCCATAAAAACACATTGGATGATAGATTAACAACCAATAAACACCACAAATAATAGGTATTATGAGATTAGGGGAGTGCTAAAAACAAAAGGATGGAATGCTGCATACCAAGGAATGCTAAAAATATGAGAGGGGAGGAGCAATACATATGGCGAGTCAAGATATTACGTGAATGAAAAAATAAAGGAAGAAATGCTCTTACCTCGGTACAATTGTATACCTTTCTCTTGGCTATAGAATGAGCGCTTCAGTGGGCAGGCGAGGAGACGATGGGAGCAGCCTAGAAGGGCTTTTGAGGATGGTGCGATCGATCGGGTAGATAAGCGCAGGCAACAGGAGACGACCGCAGGCGACAGCAAACGAGTGAGCAGACAACAGCAGGCGAGCCATGGAGAGGGAAGAGGAGAGGATACAGGGAGAGGAGAGAGGGTTTCACCGGAGAGGGAAGGTGCAGGGAGGGTTTCGTGGGAGAGGGAAGAGAGGTACGAGGGTTCCGCCGTCGAAGAGGGAAGGAGCGAGAGCCGTGGGAGAGGGAAGAGAGGAACGGGTTCCATCGTCGGAGAGGGAAGAGGTGAGGGTACAGGGAGAGGAGAGAGGGTTCCGTCGGAGAGGGAAGGAGCAGGGAGGGTTTCGTGGGAGAGGGAAGAGAGGAACGAGGGTTCTGCCGCCGAAGAGGGAAGAGGCGAGGGTATAGGGAGAGGACCGAGGGTTCTGCCAGAGAGGGAAGGAGCAGAGAGCGTTTCGTGTGATAGGGAAGAGAGGAACCAGGGTTCCACCGCGGAAGAGGGAAGAAGCGAGAGCCGTGGGAGAAGGAGCGCCTGCAGCGATGATCGGCGGAGGAGAAGGAGCGCCAGCGCGAGGGTTCGAAGGGACAGCGACTGCAAAGCGAGGGCACGATCGACAGAGCGGACGTGAGGAGAGAGACGAAAACAGGGTTAGGAGAATGAGAATATCTCATTCCACCATTTCAAAATCACCGCCGCCAACTCAAGATCATGAACAGGGTAGTTCACCTCATGTGGCTTCAACTGTCGAGATGCATACGCTACAACTCTCCCATGCTGCATCAGCACAGCACCGAGACCTACCCCAGAAGCATCCGTACACACCACGAAATCTCCCAATCCCAAAGGTAACACCAACACCTGAGCAATAGTGAGCAATCTCTTCAGCTCCATGAAACTCTGCTCACACTCCTCCGTCCAGACAAATAGCACATCCTTCCGCGTAAGCTTGGTCATCAGGGCTGCAATACGAGCAAAATGCTGGATAAACCTCCTATAATAGCCTGTAAGCCCCAAAAAGCTCCGAATCTCCATGACCGAACTCGACCTCGGCCATTGCACCACTGCCTCAACCTTGGTCGGGTCCACGGAAACACCATCACCAGAAATCACCTACCCTAGAAAGTGCACCTCTCAGAGCCAAAACTCGCACTTGCTGAACTTAGCATACAACTGGTGATCGCACAGGGTCTGCAACACGATCCTCAAATGATGCACATGCTCCTCAGCAGACCACGAATACACAAGGATGTCATCCACGAATACGACCACAAACTGGTCCAAGTATGGACGGAACACCCTATGCATCAAATCCATGAACGCTGCAGAGCCATTAGTGAGCCCAAATGGCATCACCAAAAACTCATAATGCCCATACCTCGATCGAAACACCGTCTTCTCCACATCAGACTCTCGAATCCACAGCTGATAATAGCCCGATCTCAAATCGATCCGCGAAAACACCCAGGCCAACTAAAGCTGATCAAACAAGTCATCAATCCGAGACAACGGATACTTGTTCTTAACAGTCACCTGGTTCAACTACCGATAGTCAATGCACAGCCTCAAACTACCATCCTTCTTTTTTACGAACAACACCGGTGCACCCCACGGGGAATAACTTGGATGAATGTACCCCTTGGCAAGTAACTCCTGCAACTGTGCCTTCAACTCTCACAACTCTACAGGTGCCATACGATAAGGGGCCTCACCCAAAGTCTCTACATTGTAGTAGGATTGGATGGTGGTGTGATGGGAATTGAGGGGCACCATAGGGAGGTTGTGCTCCATGGGAGGGCAAACATAGGCCATGATCTCATGGATCAAACTCTTCCCTAGCCAACTAGCAAGGGGCCCACTTAAGATGAGTTTGCTCCCAATTAGAGTGGATGGTGTAGAGTGGAGCTCAAGATGTGGGTCTTCCTCCTTGGCTTGGGCAGGGGTTTCCTCAAAGGTGGGGAGAGATCCCGGGATGTTCTCTATCTCCAGATGGTCGACTATATGGGTCATGATTTCCTCATACTCCTTGGCCCATTCAAGGGGGGCCTCAAAGATTTCAAGGGTGCCCGCATCTCCCTTTTGGAGGGTGGGGTGCTCTTCCCCTACAAGTCAGATGGGGAGGCTTTTGACCGGTGGAGTGGTGGTAGCCGACGAATGGTGCAGTTGGGGCGGTGGGCTAGGGTAGGATTGGGTTTGTGTAGGGAGTGAAAGTAGTGGGGGTCTATGATAGGGTCAAGTTGGGGTCAGAATTGGGAGGTGGGATGGGTGGGGGAGTTTGGGTTGGTTGGTTTCAGAAGGTGTCCTCTTCATGGGGGCAGAGTTAGTAGGGAGCTATGGTGATTGGGCCGTTAGAGTGACCTTAGGTTGGCCGGTGGGGGATGGAGAAGGGGTCATGCTCCTCGAGCTGTGGCTACTCGAGTAGGAGGGGGAGTGTCGGGAGGCATAGGCCTTCCTAAGCTCGGCCATCATTTCCTCCCAAGTGTCAATTGGGGCTTGCCCGCGGATCCTCCTTAAATCCTCAACCATTACCCAATGAGTTTTGGCTTGCTTGGAGAGGTTCACTTTCCTTTCTTCCGTCAAGGGGTACCAACTAAAGCATTGGTCCATAGAATTCTCTGAATCCAGATAGAGACTTGGGTTGTAGGATCCATCAAAGGTGAGGGTTTTGACTTTCAAGAGTTCCAAGAGGTGGCCATCTAGATTTTTCCGGTGGTAACTCTTATTCACCCTTCCTGGAAGTCTGGTGTCGAGCTGATGGCGCTGGGTGGGGGCGGCGGTCACAGCAGCAGGCCGGTGCAGTTCTGCTCGACTGGACTGGTCAGCGCAGAAGTGGTGCGACGGCCGGTACGGGTGCTGCAGAACTCCAAACATGGTGAGGCCAGGTCAGGGACGTTTCCGACTGGGAGGTCTACGATCCCTTAGAAGGGGGCGACCGTCTGATCACCTCCCTGGGCGTGGTCACAGGGACAGTCGGCGTCAGATTTCTGGGTAAATAGTAGGATAGGATGTCTAAGAACAGAGCAGAACTCCCAGTGCTGACATTGGAACATGACGAAACTACCTGTGTTGGTTTCATTTCATCAATTGCTGAAACTTTGATGAAGACAGAATGACCTGAAACTGATAGGAAGAAGGGGTCTTGGGGCCGACTTGACAGCAGCTCATCCTGGGCAAACAGGGGCTTCGGGTCTGGCACGCCTGTGGGAGATTGGACGCCACGGACAGAGACGATGTCCAAAGTAGGTGGGACCACCTCTGGTGCATCGGAGCTTCGGAGAAGCAGAACTCTCGTGAATAGAGCTCTGGCTGAATCACGCAGGGGCGGGCTGTGGAGCTGCTACCAGATGGAGCTCTGGTTTAGACCCGAGTGGGGCGCAATTGCACAAGAATGGGCGGCGCGAACGGTGCCAAGGTCAGATCGCCGCGGGATCACTTCTGGAACGAAGCTGACTCGACGACGTATGACTCCAAAGAAGGAAGCTTCAGCTGGTTTGCACCGTGGATGCCAGGGTAGTCTCTGCAAACTTGACCTCTATTACAGGCTGGTTGCAGGGACAGCAGCGAGGTCTTCTCGATCCACGGGAGGGCGTAGCGAGGACGGGGCGACGTCGGGTTGCCGTGGGCTCTCGGAGCAGGGGGAGGGTGGGCCTGTATGTAGAGGGAGAGGAGGCTGGGGCGTGGGTACGTGTGGGGGCTAGGGTTAGGGTTGATGGGGGCACACTTGGTTGTGGAGGGAGGAGAGGGTAGGGGCGGCACACAATCGTCTGATTAGTCAGAACGAGCGCACCCTGGGCTTCTTTAAGCCCGCATAAATCGTCACCTCGGTGACTGACACACCCTCGCACTCAATAAACCTAACGAACGAACAAAAGGATGAATAAACGAACGAAAAGAACGAAGAGTCCCCATAAGTGCATCCACAGTAGGCAACGCCGTTGAGAGGCTTTTAGGGCGTGTCGTTGAAGGCAGATGACCTGGGCGCACCGCTGAAGGGGCATGCCACTGGGCCTCAGGGTGTGCCGCTGAAGGCTTGGCAGAGCGTGTCGTTGAAGAGCCCACTAAGGGCGTGCCGCTGGAGACACCATGGGGGTGCTACTGAAGGTCATGGGGGTGTGCCGCTGAAGGGCAGCATGAGTGTGCCGTCGAAGGGCCGCATGAGGCGTGCCGCTGAAGGGCAGCGTGAATGTGCCACCGAAGGGCCGCATGAGGCGTGCCACTGAAGGTCACACTGGGCGTACCGCTCAAGGCCAACATGGGGCATGCCGCTGAAGACCTTGCTAGGCGTACCACTGAAGGCCCGTATGGGCGTGCCGTTGAAGAGGATCTGGGCCCGTTTTGAGCCCAATTGACGACCCACTTAATTCTCTTCGGGACCCACAAATTGTGAGCCTCCCGGAGGTTGGTTTCTCTTCACTGTCGTGACTCCTAAAGTGGTTCCACGACAGTGTGTTGTTTATTCGGAGGGCCTGGGCAGGACGTGTTCTCCGCAATCTCTTCGGTTGGAGTTGTTGTCGATGCTGAATTGGTCGAGACATATGGACGCGCAATTTTATGTGTCCACAGCAGGTCGCGGTGACACCCTTCTTCCCTTGATTCACAGAGCGTGGAGACGGGTCGGGCCGAGTGGAGCCGCGGCGCCCCTTCGTCTGTTCGTGCCTCAAACGGCATGCCCGTCGTGTAAGAGGTAGGGGGATGGAATCTTCTCCTCACTAGGAACCCGCCGGTACTACATGCGCCGTGGTCCGATGCCAATTTTCTTGATTTTCGTGTTCCATGCGTTTGGGCTTCGAGATAAGTGGTCCCATTCGTGGGGCTGTCACTTGGGGGGATTGGCCTAGTTGGGTCGAATTGGGCCTGGTTGGACCAATTTGGATCTGATTTGGCCATCCTGATCCGCGTGTATATTTGGGCTATGAATTTACCCCTCTCCACTTGCCCCCCTACTCCCGAGCCAAAATTTGGGCTCAGAGAGTAGTATGCTATGGGGTAGCGTCGGTGGCTCGAGTGGGGGATATCATTGCCGACAGGGGTCATTTAATGCGGCTGTCCTAGGGGCGAGGGTATGATGATGGTGATTCCCTTGAGCTGGCGCGGAGAGGCCATTCTTGGAGTTTGAAGCGTCGCGATGCATCCCGCCAGGGTCGTCAGGTTATATATGTAAATATCCCGCATGCATGCGTCTCACGTTTCCTCCACCTAGGGCTTTTCCCCTTCACTGCATCGGTATTCTGAGAGAATTCATGTGCCGTGGGAGCGACTTGAGGGAGCAGAAGATCACAGTGGCCTTCGCGGAGTTGGCAGAAATCATCGTGGCAGCGATCTGTCAGCTTCCTCCTCCTCCTGAGTCTTCTGATTCCGTTGTCCCCTCTTCTTTCTCTCACTCTTCTTGTTCCTCCATGGCGGAGCATGATCCTGCGGTTGAGGTCCGGATGCCGAACAAGGTGCATGAGGTTCGGTGCCTAGCCATCCTCTACGCAGCGAGTTAGGTGAGGCCAAGGTGAAGGGGATCAAAGCCCACTACGAACTATCATGGTGGTATTTATTTTCTCCGGACACGAGTCTAGCCTGGATACTCATTTGGGCCTCTTCTGCTCCTTCCTTCTAGCTTGGAAGTGTGACTTTCGCCTTCCTCTCAACCCTTTCGCTGTGCAGCTACTGTAATTCCAGTTGGCTCTCATCCAGCAAGTTTCCAATTCATATTCGTTCATCTTCTCTTTCATTTTTTTTGTCGCTCATGCGGTTTCGACCTTTCTTTAGACCTTTTTCACACTTTCTTCGAGCTGAAGGAGCAAATCCACGCCACGGAAACTTTTTGGCGGCGGCGGGTTTGAATCAGTTTTGAAAAAAGTCGGCAGACGGATTAGTCTATCCAAAATTTTTGCGCCGTTTGAATCATTTGAATCACATTGTCATGAAACGATTTTCTCGAACATTTTTTGCGGGTTTGATTTGGCTCGCGTTGGTCGCCACGGGTTGCATGACGCATAAAACGGTGACGCCGATCGCGAATGGTTACGAAGAAGTCAGTCATCCGCAGCTCAATTTGAACTACGCGTCTGATCCGATTCCGCCGCGCATCGTGTTCCAATATCGTGACGCGACGAACAAAGACAATATCACGTTGATTTGGCCGGAGCTTTACGGCGTGAGCGAAGTCGTGAAGGGCGATCTCGCCATTTTTGTCGCCGACGTGAATTACATTGATACGGACGGTTCAAAAGCGGTCCAGCCGCGACTGTTCGCCGTGAAGCAAACGGCGTTGCCGCTCGACATCACAGCAGAAGTCGTTTGGCGCTGGTCAAAAGCCAACGGAAAAAATTTCGGCGCGGCGATGAACCGTTTGAGTCTCATCGCGCCCGAAGAAAATGACGGAAAACTCGTCGTGCATCTGAATTTTTCCGCTGACGGCTATCTTACGTCCGACACCTGGCCGGACAGCAGTGATTTGTCGCTGGACTGGACTCAAATCAACGAAATCGTGCGCGCGGTGAAACAAAAAGGCATCGAACGTCGGGATTTGCGCTGGAACGCTCCTTACATCGGCGAAAAATTTTGATTCAAATCGAACCGGCGCGCGAAAACGAATCATCGCCTTTTCTCAAATTAGCTAGACAAATTCCGCCGTCCGGCGCGTCATTATCAAAATGCCCGGCGGATTGGACATCGAACGGCTCTACGACGAACACGCCCAGCCGCTGTTCGCTTTTCTGCTGAACCTCACGCGCGACGAGGCCGATACCCGCGACGTGTTGCAGGAAATTTTCGTCAAGCTCGCGCGCGAACCCAATTTGTTGCGCGGCATTCGCGAGGAACGCGCCTTTCTCATCCGTCTCGCACACAACGCCGCGATTGATTTAATCCGCCGCCGCGCCACGCGCGATAAAACGAAGGAAAATTTTGCCGCCGAAAAAATTTCCCTATTCGCATCCACGGATGACCCGGATGAAAAAATTTTCCGCGATGAACTGGCTGGCGCGCTGGCGTTTTTGCCGGCAGATCAACGCGCCGTTCTGCACTTGAAACTCTGGGAAGATTTGACCTTTGAACAAATCGCCGACGCGTTGAAAATTTCCGCGAACACCGCCGCCAGCCGCTACCGCTACGGATTAGACAAATTGCGCGAGCGGCTGCGTCCACTCTACGAAGAAATGAAGAAGGCAGAATGATGAATGAAGAAATGGAACAATTTGAACGCCATCTGCGCCGCCAATCGTTACGAAAAATTCCCAGCGAATGGCACGCGGAAATTTTAACGGCGGCGCGCGCCGCTCAAACGGTTCAAATCGTTGAACCAAAAGCCGTCACGTTCACCTCATTTCTCTCAACTCTCAACCAGCGACTATCAACTCTTTTCTGGCCTCATCCGAAAGCATGGGCGGGTTTGGCCGCGATTTGGGTTTTCATTTTAGTTCTGAATTTTTCGACGCGCGACCAAACACCGGTGGGCGCGGAAAAAGTTTCGCCGCCGACCCCGTTGTTTTCTCGGTTGGGATTCCGCGAGATCCCTATTGAGCCAGTGATAGGAGGCTCACCCCTGGTTTTCAGGTGCGGTGGTTCTTCCTCGGGGTTCGAGGGAGCGGTGCGGAGGTTCCTACTTGCCAGCTTGCCGGGCCGAGTGTTCACTTGGCATGTGGTACGTTTTACTGCCTTAGACTGTACTTTCTGTTAGACTGGACTCTGTTGTAGTTAGTTATTTATTTCTGTTATTATATCTGTTGTCTTGCTTTATTTCCTATTTCTATGTACACCACACCTATCCTTTTATCCCTTCCGAGTCTTCGGGCTCGTGGGAGGCGGGCCAGGATTCGAATGGTATCGGATTTTCTCGGTATTCGGATGTTGGGTCACTACATCAATGCGTTAATAACACAATTCACATAAGAACTAATTGTTTGGGAAGAGTGTTGAAAATGTTCACCGAGAGCTCCTATTGGGACCCTATTGGCATCCGCATATTTTCTCTAAATTAAGTGAGAATTACGCATAGGGAAACATTCCCTAAATAGAGTAAAATGGCACAATGCCAAAGGTGCTCTACTAGACGAGTCGGCCTCGGAAATCGAGATGCGTCGCCAGGCCAGGCGACACGACATAACAACCGGGGATCGCCCCCGAGCACAGGGCACTACACCAGTCAGTTTCCTAATAACCGAGCCGGATCCAAAGTTCGGGACAACTTGCCACATATAGCGGCACTTTGAAGGGATTCAGAGATCACCCCTGGACATCCTGCATACGGTATCACACCACCGGCACCTCAATAACCGAGTTAACCCGGGACTCAGAATAGCCTGCCGCATCATACGACTCATCGCCAAGGAGCGAGGGTCACCCCGACCACCAGACAAACGGCATTATCATGTCGACGCCCCAGTCACCGGGCCCAACCAAGGGTCATAACTAGCTAGCCATGACCCTTGGCAACATCAACAATCGATCGGGCCCGCTCCCGATCATTCAGTTTGCGGGTTTACCGGCGCTCAACACAGCTACCCGAGTCGACCCGGGAGCACCCTGACTACAAGCCACGTCATGTGGCACCCAGCAACGAGGCCAGGGACTATCTTCGAGTCGCCTCCCTCTAGCCCTCCGAAGTCAAAGGAAGACCCACCTGGGCCAGCCACGAGCTTCAGGAGCTCACTGCACCCTTATACGGCCCACACACGCGTGTCGGGAATTTTCCCGAGCACTTGGTCGGCGCGTATGCTCTAGCCACTCTACAGTAAGCCGGGGCCCAACTTGGGACTCCCAGCAACCCATCACGTCATGCACCACCATCGTGCGCCCTCGCACGCGGATCGACCTGCGCGGTCAGGTCAGATCGCGGGGGTCAAGGGGACAGCGCCCCTTGCGGGGGCTTCCGGGAATGGAGCCCCTAGAAGAAAATCTATTTTTATAACCAGGGCATTCCAGTCTTTTGGTAGCCTGAACCCCCAGTCAAATCCCCAGTCAAACCCATAGTCAAATAAAGTACTTTACACAACCTCATAAAGGCTATGTACTAGAAAGTCATTATCAAGCATGTAATTTTCATAACGAGCCTCATGGTTTTCACTCATTTATAAGAGAAAGTACTCCCAGCGTAATGCAATGCCAGTATCATCGTACCCCATGGTTTATAGCACGTTTCTAACAATCTGTCAAGGGGACTAGCATGGAGCCCTTGGACACAATCCGTGACCGATCTTACATCTTCAAGTTATAAATCCAGTAACTTCCATGTGATAATAATGTCAGCCAATAAATCAATTCCAAACAATAAGTTTTATGATCAAGTAACCAAGGCATAGAACGTTCCAAAGTTGACATGAGATATCAAAGAAAGATTTAAGGTACATTATGCTATGGTGGCGATCCGACAGTATAACGGTATATTCATTAGGTTCCATAATTCAATTTTAACTTTGTTAGACATAATTTAGGCTCCGGATAATCATAAGATCATCTAGAAATTCAAGAAAACTAACCCCAAGGGTCAAACCTCGGGTTAGACACAATCAGGAACCAAGCGGCCGTTACTGGACTGTTTCATGAACCAGGCGATCTAGTATTAGACCGTTTCTGACGAGTCAAAGCTAGAACAAGGGAACTTGACTCAGAGAACATGCGGTCAAGGGATGACCGTTTCACAGGAAAAACAGTGATGATTACGACCGTTAGGCAAGCCTTAGCAGTCGCCATGAAGATCGTTTGGAACTCAGAAACCAGAAAATATCGATGGTGTAAGTGCTTTCTAGACGAATTGGGCTTTTATGGGTACAACCAGCTCAGCGTCCTAGTGGGAATCCCAGGCTCACAGAGACTTACGGAGGCTTTGAAATAAGATCACCTAGTCCAGTAAAAGGAATATCCAACGGAGAGGATCACAAGTTCAAGATGGTGTGCTTAAGTGTAAAGTATAAGTAATGACATCATACCGGGATATGTGTCATGTACTTAAGAAAATGACTCATAGATAAGAAAGAACTTATGATACAGCGACAAATCCAGATTGTGATGCTGGCAGGGAAATGCTTCATCTGGTGGAGGACCTTCTGGTCAGCTCGAGCTCGAGCATCCTCCAGTGATGATAGTATGTCGGGCTGGATCTGCGGTGATCTGCCACGCCGCTCCCCGTTAGGGAGTTGCACTGCCTTGACTTTGTTGTTGGGGTCGGGCTGGCTATGGCAAACCGCCGACTCTTGGAAGAGAGAAGCCAATGATGGCTCTTCCGAGGGAGACTGGAGGGCTGGCCCGTCCTTGCCAGACGGCCCTACTGATTCTATAGGATAGGTCAGGACTGGAGCTGGGACCGAAATGTTGGTAGTAATCTCCTCGGTGCCAGGTGGGTCGAAGGTGCTGGGTTGCCCCTAGATCTCCACCGATGGGAGTGGGGCAGGTTGTTCTCCTCAGAGGATGATGACCCATTTGCGATCGAAGGGAGACAGGTGGAGAGATGGCTCAAGGACTCTTCCACGACCTCTACCGCATCCAGGACCACGACCTCGGCCACAGCTGGTGTGTTCTAAGACTGGCTACAGTCTGAGTGGAGCCGTAGCCCTTTGTCTAGTTCTGGATGCCACCGGCTCGCCTCGCTTGGAGGCGTTGATGTTGTCTAGAGGTGGGATAGCCACCATGTTACAAGTACAGCCGCGAAGCATCTGTTCCAGCTGTTCCACCGTGATCTCCTTGTCCTTATAGAACAAGGAGAGTTCTTTTGGAATGCGAAGGGTTTCACCCTCTTTGACTTTCTGGATCATTTCTTGGACCTAGTCTCTGAGGCGAGCACACTTCTGCATGTCTTCCCATGGGATGTAGCTATCAAGTGGGATTGGGCCGATAGGGCAGAGAGGAGTGTATTCTTCCAAGTTGTCGATGAGTCATTGTAGCCTCTGGAGGGGCGTTAGCTCTGCTGAGGATTGCAAGGTAGCCGCTTGTTCGGCTTGCTTCTTGAGTCGCCTCTTGAGGTTCTTCCTTCTATTCCTCTCCTATTTCTTGGCGATGGCCATCTCCAGGGGAGTAGGAGGAGGAGGCCACAGACTAAGTGTAAAGATGTAAACATTATTCATATGATAATCTGACATATAAAAGTCATCAAAATACACTCATCACTATGTCAATATAACGTTGACAAAGTCAACTATGCAGTCAACCAAGTAAAACAACACAGTTGCCAATCATCAAAACATTTCAGCACAAAGTAGTACACATACTGCTTATCAATCAGAGGGGACCCAACATTCTCCACCAACATTCCATCTCAGAGGAGACCTAACAGAAGCTGCAATCGGCTAGGAACTGGGTCCACCAGCTCCTCGGTACCCTCGGCCAAGGCACCTTCACCCTAGTCATCGTCGCTGCTGCCGGTGCCTGCCTCAGGGGCTTCAGCTCCCCACCATGGTCGTGGGTCCCAGACGATGAACCTCGGCTGTCCCGGGGCCACTGCTCCACAAGTCGCTCAATCTCTCGACAAATTCGAGCGACGTGGGTCCTCAAGCACTCATCGTCCAGCAGGATGGGAGGCAGATCCTCCCTCAGCAGATGACCCCCCACCTTCCTGATTGTGAAGGCCTTCTGCCGATACATGTGGCTATGCTCGAACCACCATCTGCCGTAATGGACGTCGAATCGCCCCCTGCGTCCCTGTCCCGGCGTCGAAAATTGCTCCGGCTCCCGGTGGAAGTAGAAGTCCCACCACGCTGCCACCAATAGGTGGGTGTCCTTCCCTCTGTAGTGTCGGCCTGTCAAAGGAAACTCCCAGTTTGGCGGGATCCCCTAGTCGTGGCCAAAGATCCGGGCAAACCAGAACAGGTCGTATGGCTCTAGAGAACTCGTCAAGGACCGGTGAAGCGTCAACATGACCGGTCGGGTGCTCAGCACCCACTCTATCTGCAGCCCCACCACCGGCTCTCTCTGATGTGGGTGGGAGCTGGCCGCCCCTCCACCCTATTGTGTCCCTGTGGTTTTGGTGATAGCAAACATATAAGTCATCATGTGGTGCATGTGAAAGATTAAATGATGATAATATATATATTTGATTATACAGCTGGTCATTGCCAAATATGAAATTTTAGTAGAGACGGGGGACTTGGATGTTCTTTCTCACTCTCTTTTTCAATCAGCTTAATTCCCCTCCGCTGTTTCACTTTGTACGAACAACATCTATTTATATAGGCTCACTGAGGAATGGGAGTGTGAAAATCATGCTTCTCGCCCAAAGAATCGTCCAGAACAGTGTAGCCTTTTTGCCACGTGTCAGCATCCTCGGTACTTTATTTCCTTCGGATCATGTGCCCTTCCTTATCTTCCACGACCACTGCTCCAAAGACTCAGGAAGTCCCTGTCATTTGATCGAACACCTAGTCAGCATCGAAACTATATGTTTATGACTAGTATGTATGTGGTTCGAATGCATAAAACACAACATGCATGGACTTACATCATAGTGCTATTGTGATCAATATGGACTCCCTCATATACTAGATAAAACATGCACGGACTCTAGGTGTACATACGAGAAATGTGCTCGAGCTTGAATTAAAGAAAATGTGCTTGGATTGAATAACGTGCACGGACTTAAGAAGCAACTGATTAGTCATGCAAGGACTCATGATATTTAAAGATGAAAGATGCACGGACTTCATTCGATGAAGTGTGTGGCCCAAGGTAGGAAACCTGCACGGACTTAACTTGAAAGCATGCTACATGCACGGACTTTGTGTAACTAAAACATGCATGGGCTTACAACCTGCACGAACTTAACCTTGAAGACGTGCAACACGCACGGAATTTGTGTAAGAGATGCAGGATGCGTGCAATGACTTTGTTTCAAATGGAGTAAGAAATGTGCATGGGCTTTGTATGCACGGATGGAAATATGCATGGACTTTATTAGAAGGATATGCTTGGACTTCATTATTATAAGAAACATGCACGGACTTGTTAAAGGAACCACATGCACGGACTTTGTTTGAAAAGTGTGCAAGGACTTTGTTAGAACAAAATATGCATAGACTTGTTGAAAGAAGTACATGCACAGACTATATATGCTCAAATGGAAATATGCACGGACTTCATTATGGACGTCCGATCGAGGTGTAGCCAACTCCTGGAAGAAGGTTGAGGGATGCCAAAGGACGCCTGAAGGTCTGGCGCCGAGCTGATGCCGCTGGATGGAGTCAGTGGCCGCTGTGGCTGGCCTGTGTAGTTCTACCACGCAAGACAGATTGGCGCAGTTGTGGTGCATCGGCTGGTACGGAAGCTGTAGAACTCCAAATGTGATGGGACCAAGTCGTGGACGTCGCTGACTGGGATATCTACAAGCCCTCAGAAGATGGAAGCCGTCTGATCACCTCGCTGGATGTGGTCGCAGGAATGGCCGACGTCAGGTTTCTAGGTGAACAGTCAAACCAGTCGCAGGTAGCTGTGGGGGAACTCCCAGTGCTGAAATGGAGAGGAAGAGGGGGTGTCGGGGCCGACTTGACAGCAACCTGTCTTGGGCAAACAGGGGACTCCAGATCTGGTGCGACTGAGAGAGAATGGCCGCCCTGAATGGAGACGATGTTGAAACCGGGCAGGACCACCTCTGGTGCGTCGGCGCTTTGTAGGAGTAGAACTCTCATGAAGAGAGCTCTGGTTGAATTGCATAGGAGCAGGCAGTGGAGCTGCTACCAGATGGTGCTCAGGTTTAGACCCGAGTTTAGCGTAGTTGCACGAGAATAGGCGGCGTGAATGGTGCCGAGGTCAGATCGCCGCAGGATCACTTCTAGAACGAAGCTAACTCGACGACGTATGACTCCACAGGAAAAAGCTTTGGCTGGGTTGCACCGTGGATGCCAGGGTAGTCTTTGCAAACTCGACCTCTGCTGCAGTCTAGTTGCAGAGAGCAGTAGCGTGGTCTTCTCGATCCACGGGAGGGCGTAGTCGCGACGGGGTGATGCCGGGGTGCTGTGGACGCTCGGAGCCGAGGAGGGCGGACCTGAGTTACAGAGGGAGAGGGGCTGAGGCATGGGATGCAGGGGGGCTAGGGTTAGGGTTGATGGGGCACACTGGTTGTAGAGGGTGGAGAGGGAATGGGGCAGCCTAAGTGGAGGGGGTGGGGTTGAGAGGGTGTCGTCGGCGGGGGAGAGAGGGAGAGATGGTGAGAGCAGGGAGTAGGGGGAGGAGATGGGAGGTCGGTGCGGTTGCAGACGTGGAGTGGGGGTGCGGGGGTGTGCGACGACGGCGTAGTTGGTGTGGCTGGCGTTGGCTTCGCGGCGGTGATAGGAGGTGCGATGGAGAGTGGGAGAGCAAGAGTGAGGGCGGGGGCGGTGTGCAGGCGAGGGGAGTGGAGGCGGTGCATGGGCTGGAGGTGGTTAGGGTGGGTCGCGGTGGTTAACAGAGAAAGATGGCGATGTAGGCTGCGGTGTGGTGAGCAGGGGAGCTCGACGGCGGACGACGGCTGTGATGCCTGCATGCGCAGGGGGTGGCGTGCAGAGGAGCTGGCGGTCGCCGACAGCAGTAGGGAAGAGAGTGGAGTGTGGCGGGGGCGTCTCACGGCGTGCGGGGTGCGCTGGAGAGAGGGAGGCGGGGGCGTCCCACTGCGTGCAGGGTGAAGCGGACGTGCGTGAGAAGTTAGCAGGGGAAGGGTGGGAGGTGCGTGAGCGGTGAGAGGTGGACGATGGCGACGGTGGCGTGGGAGGTTGCAGAGGTGGAGAGGGATGGGGCGGTGTTGGCGCGGGTGGTCGGAGTGGAAGTCGGAGGGGGAGAGAGTGAGCAGAGAGAGATGCGGCTGGGAGTTAGCAACGGCAGTGGTGGAGTGGAGGCCCGGGAGGAGCTGGTGCGACAAGGAGTGGAGAGGAGGTGGGAGTGTGGCGACTGCGGCTGTGGTGCAGGGAGGTGGGAGTTGGGATGGCGGTCGTGGGTGTAGTGGCGGTGTGGCGGTTACAGGTGTGGGCAGTGTGTATGGGGTTAGCAGGAGGTGGTTGTCGCGGCGTGGGGGACGGACGACGGTGGTATTCGGTGGTGGCAGGTGGTCGGCGTGGCCGTCGACGGGGAGATGTCGGAGGTCAGACACGTGAGGAAGAGAGATGGGGGGAGAGAAGTTGGCTCGTGAGAGAGAGAGAGAGAGAGAGAGAGAGAGAGAGATGGCGTCACCTCAGCCAACACGAAAACCAACCACAGCACCGCTGACACCACCACGATCTCGCTCACCGAGGACACGCACTCCTTGTCACGGGAACCAACACCGGTCAACGCCCACGCCCGGTGGACCAACCAGATGCCAACTTCACAGCTCGCTGACCAAACTCACGCCCTGCACCAGGGACAACCAACATTGAGCTTCACAACTGGCAAGCCGAACACCCTTAGCAACACGGCCAACTCTGTCGGAAGACAAAGTTCTCACAACCCCAAATCCAATCCAGGGAAAGGCACACATCATAATCGGCCACCCAAATCCCCGTTGGCATATGGCTCACGCCATTCTCGAGCCCCAACAACCAGCATCTTCTATCTATGAAAGATCATCCATGGGTCACCAGATACACGTCAACGGGAAACCTTGACTTGCTCAGTTTCTTCCTTCTTTCCTAGTCTTGCACCAGATCTGAAGGACACATTCCAAATCTCGATAGGCCATCCGCTGACTCTTCCACAGACCGATACCACAGTTCGAGCCAAAGCTCGCTCAGACACCCCAACTGATCTCGAGCCTCGCGCCAACTCTACCCTCTCAGGGGAGCACGGTGAAACCACATGATAGGATTCTAGTGTCTTCGGTCTTTACCGCACTTGACTCAGACTTACAGGGAAATCTTCCCCTGCTGGTCGCAGACCAGGGATCACCATATCCAACGCCAATGTCTCATCAGAGACCTCCGCACACAGGCATCATCCTCCATCCAATCGATTCCCATCTCATCTCAATTACTCTAAGTGGACGCCTGCCAATCCTAATTTCGCTCTTACCACAGAGCCTCGGGACACAACCTCTCAATTCACGACACACTTCTCCAGAATCGACAAGTGATACCTACTACCACAGCAAACTGGTCGATAATCACGTGATCAATGCACACGAGACCCCAGACAATACACTTCTTACTGTGGTCGATCACTCGGTCAACCTCACCAGCCACTCATAACAACCAATAGGGACCCCACAATTTTAACTCCATGACTACTCAAACTCCGTACTACTCAAACCCCGTAGACGGAACTAGTTCCTCGCGGAGGTTTAACTCTTTGACTACTCAAACCCCGTAGACGGAACTAGTTCCTCGCGGAGGTTTAACTCTCTGACTACTCAAACCCCGTAGACAGAACTAGTTCCTCGCGGAGGTTTAACTCTCTGACTACTCAAACCCCGTGGATGAAACTAGTTCCTCGCGGAGGTTTAACTCTCTGACTACTCAAATCCCGTGAACGAAACTAGTTCCTCACGGAGGTTTCATTTGCTGACTGTCCAAATCTAGTGGACGGAACTAGTTCCTTGCGGAGGTTTCATATTGTAACTATTAAAATTCCACGTGTTTTCCCATCCTGTGCATTTTCTCGTCCAAACCTGGTAGAGACAGTCCTCGCCGGGAATCTTTCCACGTGTTCTCCTTGAGAGTACATTTCCCTCATCTCATCTCTCTCATCTCTCCGCAGTATAGCCATCGTAACGTCCATCCATACCCGGTGCCCGGTAACCCACGTGGCGATTCCGTCGTCCACATCCCTTAGCACGGCCTGTCGCCGTTTCTCTTCTCCTCTCTCTAATCAACCAAAACAACAACCAAAAACAACCCATCCATGTCGTGGCGCCATCCACATCTCTTGGCGATCACGATGGGACTTCTTTTGCTTTCCTTCTGGTTACCCGTGTGATTTCGACACCCACGTGTGTCCCTCCAATTCGGCACCCACGTGTGCCCCTCTACTTCGGCACCCACGTATGTCCCTCCACTTCGGCACCCACGTGTGCTCCTTCACTTCGGCACCCACGCGTGCCCCTCCAATTCGGCACCCACGTGTGCCCCTCCTTATTGCGCCCTCGTGTGCTACAGTTGTGCTCCCAGCAGCACTTTCCCTTGACATTCATCCCTCGTGCCCCACGTGCACTTCCCCCCAAGAGTTCCTCGTAGTTCATCGAAAGGTTTAAGTGTCGGAGGTGTTCTCTCAAAGGCATCTCCCATTTGGGCACCTTGTAAGCAAAAGGGAAAGAAGAAGGGGTGGGGATACACAGGACCACGAAGGTCAGGGGGTGGGACAGGGGACAACGAAGGTCCAAGGGAGGGGGGCATCCTGCTAAGGGAGGGAGGAGCCCAATTACAACATGTGGGCAAAGCCCAATAAACCGTAAATAGGAAAAGCTGAACAAGGCCCAAAACATGGGGCAAAGTAACTCCAGAAAGTGGTCGCCGCTTGGTCGGTGGTCTGGGGCACGCCTGGGGTGGGCCACCCACCCAGAAGACGTGGGTGCAACAATAGGCGAGGCTTCGAGGTTGGGGGACCACGCCAGAGTAGTGACGGAGAGCCCACCATCGTTGGCAGGCAAGCGAGGAAGGGTAGTAGGGCATTGGGCAACAGCAGCAAGCACAGGCCCACGGTTGACTCCCCAACGGAAGCCGAAGGAGAGCCGTCCGCAGGCTATGAGGTAGCATCATCAGGAAGGGACACCAACTAGGTGGATGACGGCAGCAAGGTCTGCCGGAGCATTAGGGGGGTCGAAGCAAGCAGTAGGGCTATTCACGGAGGGAGTGGCAGGAAACACCAAGAGCGGCGATGAGCATGGCTGGGGGAGAGGGGCCTACCCTCTGAATGCTCAGGAGGAGTATCACCCACGGAGAGGGCAAGGGCGCGGTACAGAAGCATCACGGGAGCCAAGGCAGATTGGCAGATAGGAGGGCAAGCGAGGACTGACGGGAGTATCATGGGAGCCAGGGGAGCAACGGCCACAAGGGGGAGCTGGGCAGTGACGGGGGGAGGGCTAAGCACGCTACCAGCTCCCTCCAGGAAGGCAGGAGGACAGATGGGAAGGTAGGGGGGAGGCCAGTGTTGGCCCAGAGAGATGGCGGACAAGAATGGGGGTTGAATTGTCCCCTTATCGAGATGGCAGAATTTAAAAATCTTTCTTACTTAAGCACAACGAAATTAAAATAAACAATGTTGATTAGCCTAAGCAGACGTGAGATCTAAAGGTTCTCTCAAGCTTTCCGATCTCACTCGAGATCCCCCTTTTTATATGTGCAAGCTAGATCGAGTGGTCCCATACAAATTCATTTCGGTGCATGGAGAGAGTGTATTCCCGCCAATGCTTTTCAGAAAAGTGGCTCGAATAGATGCACGTGTCAGATCTTGAAGATGAGGCGAGACCACGTGGCTGATCGTTCTTGAAGAGCTGGCCGCCTTGGATCATGTATCTATTTAACTCAATTCTGGGATCACGTGATCACTTAAGTCTTTTCTACTCTCTGCCCTTTAAGTGCTTGATTGAATCTCTGTTAATAAAATATAAAACATTTCATCAAATACCTTTTTCATCAAAATTGCTCAGGATGATGCAGATGCTCAGATCAAAAGAATGTATGTTGATGCAGATGCCTTAAAGTACAGGCCCAATGCATAGACCTGATGACCTAAATTCTATATGTGCACCGACCTTGGACTCTACATGTACACAGACCTTAGACTCTTCATGTGCACCGACTCTACATGTGCACAAACCTTTGACTCTACATGTGCACAGACCTTAGAAAGCATGTTATAGAATGTGCATCGACCTTGTAGAACATGTTGTAATACGTGCATCGACCTTGTAGAACATGTTGCAATACGTGCATCGACCTGATGTACATAATACTTGCATGAGCATTGACCTTCTAGTAGGAATGTTATGATGTGCATCGACCTTGCTTTACACAAGGTACAATGTGCATCGACTTTGCTTTACACAAGGTGCAATGTGCATCGACTTTGCTTTACACAAGGTGCAATGTGCATCGACCTTGCTGAGCACAAAGTCACTAGTGCACCGACTTGATACACTACTAGTGTGTACATGCACCGACCTGTGTGACTACATGCGAGTATATGCATCAACTACAAGCACAAGCATGCATCAACCTTATTATGTTTAAAGTGGTACAAAGATTCATCGACCTAATAGGTTTGAGACGTGTACGTGCACCGACCTAACAGACGTAAGATGTGAATGTGCACCGACCTAACAGACGTAAGATGTGAGTGTGCGAAGTCGATGGCCAAGTAGATTGAGTCCATTTAGAGGAGATTCTTCTAGCACGAGTGGGGGGAGTTGTAGGGACTGGTATGATATCAAGTGGGGTAGGGTAGTTACTAGCAAGGAGGGAGGGAGGTTTGGGGATCAAGGATGTTAAAAACTTTAATTTGGCTCTCTTTTGCAAGTGTTTGTGGAGGTTGGAGCTAGAGTAGGGAGGGTTGTGGGCACAAGTCATCAGGCAAAGATACTTTGGTAGGAGGCGAGTGTGGGACTTTGATTCATTACCACAGCATTGGGCTTCATCGGTTTGGCATGGCATTTGGACTTGCATGGACTTCATCTCTTCTGGTGTGTGCCCAACTTGAGAAAGGTGGCCAGTGCCTTTTGTGGAAAGACAGATAGTGTGGCAACTACATATTGGAGGCTTCTTTCCCCAGCCTCTTTATTGTCTTTGCTGACCCTTTGGGATCGGTTGCCCAGGTTTTTGACTCTCAACTTTTAGGAGGAACCTAGGCACCGACCTTCAAGAGGGACCTAAGGACCGTCGAGTTGGAGCAACTTGCTAACTTGTTACTCTTCCTCGTTGACTACGCTCCACATTCCGACAGGGAGGATGCATGGATGTGGAGATGGGGGAGGGAGGGGTTCTTTTTGGTGAGATTGGCTTACTCCATCATCTCAAATGTAGGGGTGCACCATAGTCTCACCTCCCAGGTTTGGAAGCCACAGAGTTTGCTGAAGGAGAAGCTTCTCACTTGGAGGATCTACCATAGGAGGTTACCCACTCGTGACAGACTGCTCCAATTCCTCCTGGGGATCCAACCGACTTGTTATATGTGTGGTCAAGAGGATAAGACTTTGGACCACCTCTTTGTAGACTGCACCTATTCTCAAGAGGTGTGGGAGGGGTTGGCTAGGAGAGCCTGTTGTGTACTTGGCCAGTAGCATGAGGTGCACTCTGGGGGAGGAGGTGGCCCATTAAAGGAGACTACATTGTGTGGTGGTTGATCCCGCATGTCACTCTTTGGTTGCTGACACCGATCCGGCTTGACCGGAGAGGAGTTCGGTTCTGAACTCATCCCTCTCGTTTCCCAGACGGTATAACGCGCCTGCCAGAGGCCGCTATACGCTTAACGGACCCTAGGGGGTGCGTTATACATTACATGGCGGACCGCTCGTAGACCGTTATGTAACCGGGGTTTTCTATAGGTCTATAGTTTGTAGGGCATGACGGAGTAGTCCCAGTCTGCCATGGTCAGTATAACGCCCCTATCGTGGTGCGTTATATGATGTGGTTAACTGTGGAGTTTTTCTAAGTTTCCTACGTTCGGGTGACTTTAAAGGACCACTCTTGGTGCGTTATAGTCACATGGTGTACTTGTCATGGCGCGCCATGGTCTGTGTAGTTTCGACGTTTCTCTGGCGAGTATAACGCGTGCCTTGTGGCGCATCGT
The DNA here is from genome assembly GCA_024336825.1 of Amorphophallus titanum. Classification (NCBI taxonomy): domain Eukaryota; kingdom Viridiplantae; phylum Streptophyta; class Magnoliopsida; order Alismatales; family Araceae; genus Amorphophallus; species Amorphophallus titanum. The sequence continues at coordinate 1,108,332 of JANBPO010008819.1, forward strand.
GCATTGCATGACGCCCCTGAGATGGTGCATTATGGTCTGCATGCCTGGGTTTTTGTATGTGCACGGGTGAGCATATCGGCCTGGGGGAGGCGCGTTATAGTCGCATAACACCCCCACCCTGGTCCGTTACACTCTATTACTTTGGAAATGTTAGAAATGCATGTTTATTTCCCGTCTAATGCATTTCATGCTACGTCTTTGATATAATTGTGTTATTTTATGATTATTGGCTCGCTCTTAGTATCCCAATGGAGTGCTTGGACTTTTCATGTGATGGAACCACTAGACGTAGTTCTAGACTTCCCAGATCGTCGACCCACCAGGGAGAGGTGGAGGGACAGACCCGTCAAACGGTTTAAGCTAGTACCGTGGGCCCACGGCTCGACTGTAGTGCTCCACGGGGAGGGAAATCTAGCTGGAGACCTGGCCCTAGGCAGGGGTCGGTGTGTGCACACATGGTCAAAGACGAGAGCTGACACTGACGAGTGTTACTCTTACTAGTTCTTGGTTGGTACAATTCATTTCATCTCTCGCTGGGCACGTTCAGACTCGCGAGTTGCTTGAGATGCAGTGTAAGTCGTCAGGGGACGCCTCTGGTCTCTCATTCTAATCGTGTGAGAACGGAGAGGTTGAGAGAACTTCATTGATAATCTTGTTGTTTCTATTCTTGAGTTGGTAGTAATTACATTCCGCTACATTAATTTCAAAAACTACCATCGTGCTTGGCAGGGACAATTCAACCCCCCTTCTTGTCCATACGAGAACCTTAGGGACAACAGAAGTAAAGCACCAACCTTGATAAAATCATTGGCATAGGATACATGCCAACGCGAGGATATTGTTTAAGCAAGTCTTAGATGGAAGGTCTAAGCCATTGGGTCATACCAGCTGGTCCCAACAAGAAGATAAGCACCAACCTTAAAGAAATCATTGGCATTGCGTATATGCCAATGCAAGGATATTATTTAATCTGGTCTTAGACGGAAGGTCTAAGTCATTGGGTTATGGTGGCTGGTCTCGATAAGAAGTTAAGCACCAACCATGATGCAATCAATGGCATAGGATATATGCCAATGCAAGGATATTGTTTAAGTAGGTCTTAGATGAAAGGTCTAAGCTGTTGGGTTATAGCGGCTGGTCCCGACAAGAAGTCAAGCGCCAACCTTGGTGAAATCATTGGCATAGGATATATGCCAACGCAATGATATTGTTTAATCCAATCTTAGATGGAAGGTCTAAACCGTTGGGTTATAGCAGTTGGTCCTGACAAGAAGTCAAGCACCAACCTTGATGAAATCATTGGAATAGGACGTATGCCAACACAATGATATTCTTTAAGTCGATCTTAGATGAAAGGTCAAAGCTGTTGTGTTATAGCGGCTGGTCCCGATAAGAGTCAAGCACCAACCTTGATGAAATCATTAGCATAGGATGTATTCCAATGCAAGGATATTATTTAATCTGATCTTCGACGGAAGGTCTAAGCCATTGGATATTTTAGGGGTAGGTCTCGATAAGAAGTCAAGCACCAACCTTGATGAAATAATTGGCATAGGACATATGCCAGCTCAAAGATATTGTTTAAGTTGGTCTTAGACGAAAGGTCTTAGCAATTGGGTTATAGTGCATAGCCATTGGGACATATGCACTTGCATCCACGTTCGGGCCCTCAGCCCTCTGTTGTTGTGTCCCCGAGCGTGAACCCCTCAGCACCTCTGACCTCAGTCGACCTTGTCCGATCTAGTGCGAACCTACAGCTGTGAAGTGCTCCCTGCTCTTCACCTAGGACTCCAAACCTACACAGACTCCTCTTTAGCAGCGGAGTGAAGGTGTTCAGATTCAATCCGATGTAAATAAACACCGACTGCTTACGATCGGTGGGGAAAGACGTCCTGTGCACGACTCCTCACAGGTGCCTGCGCACCTGCACCTATGGAACCGACCTTCCCTTCATGTGTACCTCACCTCCCGAGTCCACGTATCGTGCCCTGGTGGAGCATCCCCGGTTAGCTTTCGGTTCCATGGGTGATTGTCAAGAAATCGACTGGCACGCTTGCCTCCTGGCCATGTTTCCCCTAAAACCTGGAAACCTCCCGTGCCGTTCGATCTCCCCTCGACTCTCTGTAAAAGGCAAGTGCACGGTGCCGCTTTGAGGAAGATATGGCCACGAGAGGGGGTGTCCGAAGCACACTATTTTCCGGCATCTCTCCCACAGTTATATCCGACCCCTCACTCCAGTCACCGCACACACTGCCGCCAGCGAGGAAACACCCACCCCTCTCGGTGCGCGAACAAAAGGATGGCACGCCCGGTGGGACGTCTCCCGCATTCCTTCTTTCTGCTGAAGAGAAAGCCTGTGCCAGCCCTGAAGTCCTGGTGCCATTTTCCTGTCCTTGTAGGAGAGGTAGAGGAAGAGCACCCGCTCGCACTTCCCAGCACCTTCCAGTTCACCCTCCAGTTGTCAGATCGTGCTCGTCCGACGCGTCAACAACTATGCCGGCCGTCACCTACGGTCCCATCGTCATCGCCACCCATGCGCGGGTGGGCTACTTGGCAGTGCCGATTGCTTTCGGTAGTTTCACCCCAGTCGTCGGATCACCCTACTTCTTGGGTGTGGTCCCCGTGGTGGCTCCACCACCACCCTCAGCTATTGGCAAAAATTCATCAAAAAAATAGAACAAAGTCTGTTGCTGTCCCCGACGCTAATAGCCCTGCATGAAAATTTCGTCATTGTGAGAGACGGGGAGAAAGAGGGTAAATGAATGGGAGAGGGGCCTTGACCCTCTCTATGTGGGTGTGTGTGGCAGTGAGAGAGAGAGTTAGAGAGGGAGATAGAGTGAGGGAGAGGGAGACAGAGGGGCTCGGCCCACTGTGAGTGCGTGTGTTAGAGAGAGAGTTAGATAGTGGAGATAGAGTGAGGGAGAGGGAGATAGAGGGGATCACCCCCCTCTGTGAGTGTGTGCATGTGTTAGAGACAGAGGGAGAGGGAGACAGAGGGGCTCAACCCCTCCATCTCTGTGAGTGCAGAGATAGCTAGAGTGGGGAGACAGAGTGGGGGAGAGGGAGACAGAGGGGATCGGCCCTCCCCCTCTATGAGTACGTCTGTGTGTTAGAGAGAGAGAGAGAGAGGGAGACAAGACCGTGAGAGAGGGAGATGGTGAGAGAGGGAGAGGGGAGACAGAGTGAGGGAGACGGAGACAGAGGGGATCAGCCCTCCCCCTCTATGAGTGCATGCGTATGGTAGAGAGAGAGGGAGAGGGAGATATGACCGTGAGAGAGGGATACAATGAGAGTGGGAGAGGGCTCAGGTGAGAGAGGGTCAAAGAGATGGGGACATACTAGAGGGAGCTGCTACCATCGCTCACTAGAGAGAGAGAGGCGGAGACCCCGCCGTCACTCGTCAGAGAGAGAGAGAGAGAGTGGGGGAGATGCCGCAGTAGCTCACCGGAGAGAGAGAGGAGGAGATGCCACCGCCACACGTCAGAGGGTGGGAGAGAGGGGGAGACACCACCTATCTCACCGGAGAGAGAGAGAGAGAGAGGAAGAGGGAGACGCCGCTGTGAGAGAAAGGAGAGTCGAGTGTGGGGTAGGGCACGACACGAATGGGAGGGAAAATGAAATAAATTTTGATGGATGTAAACTCAGCCTGAATGTTCCAATGGACATTCCGACAAGAGAGTCCTCAGCTCTAGACTCCCTCCTAAAAATTCTATTGTTTCGTTTACACCACAAAGATCATAGAGTGGCATGCAAGATTAGCCACCACGTAATATTATCACCTTTGGGGGCCATCTCTTGCCCAAAGACCTAATGAAGTGCTACACCTCTGGTTGACGGCCAAGTGGAGAGCGGGCTCTCGAAGCCAGCCCCTCCCACACTGCCTGCGAATAGAAGCATCCTACAAATAGATGATCCAGGGTCTCGTCCTCCAGTCCACACAAACAACAGGTGAACTGTATGCCCGGGATGAACTGACATAGCCTATCTCGAGTAGGAAGCCTCCCATTTGAAATCCTCCAAGTTAATAGCTTCACCTTCAGCAGACTCCTCAGGCTCCAGATCTGAGGGGCAAGGCTATATCGCACCCCTTCGTCAGAGATGATGGTGTAGGCAGACCTAATAGAGAAGGTCCCCTCTCTCTCCCACCTCCAGGTCCACGCATCCTCCTTGTGGGAGTGCGGAGCGAAGTCAAGGAGTAAGAGGTCGTACAATTGCTCCATCTCGACAGTCCTGAAGTCCCTCTTGAAAGTCAGTGCCCAGGTACCCCATGAAAGATGAAGGCCAAAAGCCCGGTCGATCGACCCCAAAGGGTCAGTCGAGACAGTAAAAAGGCCAGGAAATGAGTCCTCCAAAGTAAGGTCGCCGCCTCATCTATCCTTCCAGAAAAGGTAATAGTTGCCCTTCTTTAGACGGACTCGTACGCCGGTGAAGATGATATCCCTGCAAGACAAATGCCATGCCAAATAGGAGAAAGTCTGGAATGGAGCTGGAGAGTCCATATCCCAAGCTCCTCCTGCCATAGTACTTCTGCCTGATAAGCCGTGCCTAAAGCCCTGCATCCCCTACCCCCAACGTCCACAACCCCTTGTACAAGAGAGCCAAATTAAAGTCTCTCACATCCATCCTTGATCCCAATCCCCCCTTGATCCTTGCTAGCAACCACCCTCCCCCACATGATGTCGTGCCATCCCCTACTTGTTCCTCTTGGGTTTCTTATCTTGGGAAGAAGTACCTCCATCATTGGCTCTCTTCTTTTGGAAGGAGGGCTTGAAGGTATTAGAGGTTGTCATTAGCTCCTTCTTGTCCTTCCCATAGATTCTGTCGGACAGCTCTGTGGCATCTTCTAATAGCTGGGCTCTATGAACTATCTTCGAGTAGACCTAGATGTCCATCGGTGCTAATTGGGTGATATATTGAGGTCGAAGCCTATTAAGAAATCTTCTAGCCTTCATCTTCTCGATACTCACTAAGTGTCTCGCGTACCTTGGCATCCTAGAAAATTAGGCCTCATATTTGGCCACCGATAAAGTACGTTGTTTGAGTGTGGCGAACTCGGTGGCCTTCTTCTCTTGTATACTATCTGAGAAGTATTTGTTGTTGAAATGCTCAACAAACTCAGCCCATGTAATTGGATCTTGTCCCAAAGTAGCTACGATTGACTCCCACCAGAATTGGGCGTCCCTTTCCAATTGGAAAGTAGCTAGTCACACCTTTTATTTGTCTGTGCATTGCATAACATGGAATATCCTTTCTACCACTCTAAGCCAGTGCTCGGCATCATCGGGGTCGGATGAGCCAATAAACTTTGGTGGGTTCATATTCTGGAAACTACGATGGAGTTCGCCTGCTCCTCTGTTTGCTCCGCCCTGCGCTACTTGCTGTAGCGCTTGTGTAAGGCATTGTACAGTGCGTTGCATGTTACGCCACTAAGCACGCTCGGCGGCCATGGTCCTATAAGATTTGAAAAACTATATTAGTATAGGATTAACCAAGAGTTTCAACTCCCTAAGTTATCTTAACCCATGGTTCTACCCATTCTCACCGGTTTAAAGGTTAAAACCTATCTTTCGACTTGGGTTTCCTAGGAATTGAATATCCTAGTCTCTAATACCACAAAAACTATCACATCCCGAGCGCGGAAGGAACCCGGTATGCATGATGACTTTATATCAATCATGTCAATCAGAGTATAAGTGTATTCCACACAAAGGCAGAGTGACACCTGTGGAACCTTCCTCCTATCCAAGTGTTGCCTGCCTCCCGAGCCCACGTGCCACTTCCTGGCGATGCTTCCCGGCCAACCCTTGGTTCCCTAGATGATTGTCGAGCGATTGACTTGCACGCCTGCACCCCAGCCATGTTTCCCCTAAAGCCAGGAAACCTCTCGTGCTACTCAATCTTCCCTCGACTTTTTGTTAACGGTGAATGCACGGTGTCGCCCTGAGAAGGGTACGACCGTAGTGAGGGGGTGCTCGAAGCATGCCAGTGCCCGGTGTCTCCCCTATTGCCTTGTCCTATCCCTCAGCCCGGTCACCGAACACACACACCCCCCATGCGCGACCCGACGCGCATAAACAAAAGGATGGCACACCCAGTGGGATGTCTCTCGCCTTCCTTCTTTTTGCTGAAGAGAAACTTGTGTAGCCCTGAAGTCTTGGTGCCCTTTTCCTGTCCTTGCAGGAGAGGTAGAGGAGAGCACTTGTTTGCACATTCTAGCAACTTCCAGTTCACATTTTAATCGCCAGACCGTACTCGATGATCGCCCACGGCCATCACCTTCGCAGCATCCAGTACTCCAGCGACCATGGCGATCGTTACCTACGGTCCCATCGTCATTGCCACCCATGCGTGGGTGGGTTACTTGGCGGTGCCGATTGCCTTCGGTAGCTTTGCCCCGATCGTTGGATCACCCTACTTCTTGGGTGTGGTCCCCGTGGCTACTCTGCAGCCGCCCTCGGTTTCTATGCTCACCAGCGCAATGGACGCGTTGCACTAGTTCCCAGCTTCAACAACTTGCTCAGGCGTCAGGCTCGGGTCTTCCATCACTGGCACCCGTAAGGGCCTCAGACCAGCTGTTGCCTAGGCAAACATCACTTCCAGGGCCCAGTCTCGACCGACTCCCAGCGCGGGCTTTAAGCCCCGGGTTCCGGTCTCCACTGCAGTAGCTTGCTTGGGCCTCCAGCCCCGAGCTCCTGTTAAGCCAGCATCTGGTACAGGTTTCTACCCTAGGGTGCCTGGCTTCCCAACATCTCACTCGGGCGCTCAGTCCTGAGCTCCAGTCGAGCCAACCTCCCGCACGAGTCTCTTGACCCATGCCCCCAGCACTCCGTTCGGGCCTCATGACGTGGACCTCTGGAGGGCCGTCGTCTGATCCAGGTTTTCAGCACCTGGCTCGAGGCCCTCCAATACCCAGACCAAGCACACTATCCCAACATCTCTCAAGGTCGAGCCCTGACCTAGACTTTATGCACTGGGCCTCGGGCCTCTCAGCCCCACCACGGGACTCTGTCCCCTACCCTCAGTGGTGCCGACTCCCAACACAGGTCTTCCTTCATGGGATGCGGTGACCCCAACGTTGGGTGTGGGGCCTCTACCCCACTCTCTTGTCTCCCTAGCATTGGGTATGGGCTCGCAACCTTCGGTCGCCGACACTCTGGCACCTCCAGCAATATCGGTTCCCAATGCAAGGGCGTCGTCTCGAGCATCGACAACACTTTTATCAGCTCGGGCGAAGACTTACACCCGAGCTACCCAGCCGCCAGTTTCCAACATAGACTTCATGCCTTGGAGGTCGATCCCAATATTTCTAGATGACAGCCTTGTGCCACCAGCTGCTACGCGTCGGGTCTTCTCAGTCTACCACCTCGGAGCGGGGTCTTCTTCGGCTTCCCAGAAGAAGCGTCGCCGTGGCCGCAACGACGGACGATTCACCGCTGTGACTAGTAACTCCAGCGGACCATCCTTGTCGGTGATTTATGGATTCGCCTCAATGGGAGTGAGCCAATCATACCCCAGGAGTGGATCATCTCTACGGTCCCCACCGCTAACCACTTTAGCCTCCTGCGGCAAACGCAAGAGGACAAAGCAGAACTCAGAAAGGCAGGCACCCAAACAGTAGCTCGAAGGCACCCACGCCAGCCTAATGTACGAACTCCCAAGTCTCGCCGAAAAGGCAATGACAAGGGAGACCCGCAACCTAACTTGAGAAGTATCTGGGTGACCCCAGAGGAAGCTCAAGCCGTTAGGAGGGCGCGTCTCAGGAACCCCCTTCGGGCACTCGGATGCGGTGTCGAGCAAGACACGCTCGATGCCACAGCGACATCGCCTAACGACGCTTAGTCAACCAATGCCTCTCGCTCGCTTAGGCGGAGGCAAAGATAGGCTCGGTCCGGGCCTCACCAGCATCTAGCCCCAAGTTCTCCTCAGGTTGACACCGCGATGGAGACTCCCCTGCAACCTACCTCAGTCTTTGATAGGCTGGGGGCACCCGTCCGGCCTAAGAAGCAATCTCAGAAGAAGCGGACGGTCCAGCTCCTTAATGATGCAGTCCAAGTGTTTGTGTGTTATGGTACTAGGCACCAGCCCGACACTCAGTCTGACGATCTAGACCAGCCCATAGCTCAGCTCAGGAGGCCTCATCTCCCGACCCAGTCGCCGGCTCCAGTCGGTCATGTTGACACTTCTGTCGGGCCTTAGATATCGTCACGAGTGGAGGAAGCTCCCATTGAGGACCGTGCCACCCCTGGCAATGCAGAGCCAATCAATAACGCTCCCCCAGCCAGTGAGATCCAAGAGGTGATTCTCGAGACTCTTATGAAGGAGAACCAGCACTTGAAGGCCCTCCTACAGGACCTTCTTCAAGAACGTGACTTCAACCTTTAGCCTCCCACCAGGCCTTCGGCTGAAGCACCAGTCTCGCCAGGAGGGCAGAATGGTTCCCACGCCTCAGTCGCAGTTGTCTGAACTCCGACGGTAACTAGGTTTGGCACGCCCCTAGCCAAAGCCCAACCACGGCCTCCTAACACACCGGTGCCAGAGAACCTTATGGCACAACGTCAGATGATCGAGCGGATTGTCGAGACCAAGCTCGCCTAGTTCAGGGAAGTGGTCGTGACTATAGATCTCTACAGCGTCCCCCACCCGCTACATCACTAGCTGAAGAAGCTCCCTCCGGAGTACACCAAGCTGCCGAAGCTGCAAAAGTTTGATGGATAAGGGTCTCTGCATGAACATTTGGCCTATTACATTACGGCCATGGGCTAGCTCACGTTGGATGACTCATATCTCCTTCGCTATTTCTCCACTTCACTGACAGGGACGGCCTTCCAATGGTATTCCCGCCTGAAGCCTAACTCAGTCATCGACTGGGCGGACCTCCAGAAGAAGTTAGATTTCAATCTAGTCCTAGAGAATCTCACTTGACTGCCGTTAAGTGTATCTTTAGGTGCCTTACCGGCACTCAAGATCTGGGATTATGATATCCTGCATCCTGTGAACTTTCTCTTACATCATATTCAGATGCAAACTATGTAGGATGCAAACTGGATTGCAAGAGCACTTGTGGCTACTGCCAATTTTTGGGTGGGTGTTTGGTTTCTTGGGCCTCCAAGAAATAGCACTCGGTTGCTCCCTCCACTGTAGAGGTAGAATATGTCACTGCCAAGAGTTGTGGCACCCAAGTGCTGTGGATCAAACACCAACTCCAAGACTATCTAGTAGATCTTGGATGCGTCCCTATTTTGTGCGATAACACAAGTGCTATAAACCTTGCAAAAAATTCAGTCCTGCACTCTAGGACTAAGCATATTGATATCAGACATCATTTCATTAGGGATGAAGTCCTCAAACATCATTTTGAGCTCCATTTTGCTGATTCAGAAAATCAGATTACAGATATTTTCACCAAACCTTTAAGCAATGACAGGTTTTCAACCTTAAGGAGAGAGCTAGTTCTATGCAGACCTCAATCAACTCTGGTATGAGCTATTTACTCCTTTTTTATGCTTAAGATACTTGTTTTTGCTATGATGGTTGCTAGTATAACTGATTTGTCTTGAAGGGTCTAATGACTGATTGAATTGGCTCATGAATGATGGTCACATCCAAGGGGAGTTTTGTGTGCATATGACTTCATGATTGCAATTCGAATGTTTTGCATTGCGTATCATCTTTTGACCTCATGGTATATCAAATGTCGAGTTGTGGAAAGATAGGTTACGCCTGTCCGAAAACTCTCCCCATGCGTGAGGACTAACCTCCGCCATGTACCATGAGTCAATGTTACATTTTTGGAATTGCATGTTAATCTTAATTGCATAAGCATATTTAAAGCTTTAGCATCAAATAAGCACAACTCTCAGGATAAAAGATGGTGGATTCTTTTGGTTAACTAAAATCAGAACGTTTGACATTGTGTGTGGGCGGAGCTGCGTCTCCGCGTGATTTTTATGTCCGGGGGCATGCACTATTCAAGTCCATACATGTTTATATGTTAAGTCCTTCTTAGTCCATGCATAGTCCGTGCACCTCAAGCCAAAGTCCTTGCATCTCAATTCAGCAAGTCCGTGCACGCTCTGTCCAAGTCCGTGCACGTCTTGAACAAGTCCGTGCACACTCCCTCTAAGTCCATGCACATTCCACCGACTTGCATATTTTAAGTCTGTGCATAGACCGAGCACGTTGGCTCCATTGCACAATGAAGTCCGTGCACATTCTGGATTGAATACCCAAGTCCGTGGACATTGTGCACACTTCAGTCCTACCAAGTCTTCAAACAAGTTCGTGCAGGTACAGTATTTTGCATAGCAAGTCTGGGCACATTGCATCGACTTTAAACAAGTTCGTACATGTACAGTCTTTTGCATAGCAAGTCTGTGTATGTCTTGTTGAAGTCCGTGGATGGACTATTCTCTGCATAGCAAGTCCGTGCATATGAGTCCATGCAAGTTCTGGAACATAAGTCCGTGCACATTCTCTTATGAAGGAAAGTAGAGTCTGAGCATGTACAGTCCCGTGCACATCAAGTCTGAGTAGCATCAAGTCCGTGCATGTTTCTGATTGAAACCAAGTCTGTGGACATTTTGAATTAAGTCCTTGCACGTCTTCACCAAGTCTGAGCATCCCATGCATCTCAAGTCCGAGCACGTAAAAGTCCATGAACATTTTTGGTTGTTTGCTCGTTTAACAAAGTCTGTGCATGTCAAACCCCGTGCATATTTTTCCTTTGGTTTAACAAAGTCCGTGCATGTCAAACCCCGTGTAAATTTTTCCTTTGGTTTAACAAAGTCCGTGCATGTCAAATCCCATGCATGTTTTCCTTTGGCAGAACATAAGTCCATGCATGAATAATGCCCATTTGCCTTATGCTAAGACAAGTCCGTGCAGAGTCTGTGCAGCTTTTGTTCTGACGATATACTGAGTCCATACAATTCCTGACACTGACGAGTGTTACTCTGACTAGTTCTTGTCCTGGTACTTACTACGCCTCTCGCACGTTGTGTCTGTCTGATTGCGAGTTGCTGGAGACGTAGTGTAAGCCGTCAGTGGACGCTTCTGGTTTCTACCTTCTGGTGCGTTCTCCGTTGTTGACATGTAAAATATGAACAAAGCCCGATGAGACCAAAAGAAGATCGAGACAGAAGTGAAGACGCAGAAAACTCTTACAACGTCAGAACTGACGAAGAGTCATTGTGACCAACACTGTATCCAGCTAATGCCCTTCTGTGGCCAGGCTGCTGTCTGACATTGTCGTCATGCTGACGGCATTATTGATTAAACTATACCAACTGCTGTCCAGTCAACTGACTGATGAGACCGATCTTCGGAAGATTCTGACGAGCGTAAGAAATTAAAGTACAAGAGACAGTCAACATTATGAGATGATGAAACAGTCAGCATCATGAGACGATGATGATTTGTCAACTTAATGAGACAGTAGGCTAGTCAAAGTACAGTGAGACGTGTTATTAGCATGGACAGAATAGCGGGTCATCTTTTTTTGCTGCATCAGCAGGTCTCTTGGGCTCGGGCAGTGTTATTTTGTTGAACTTATAAGCCCAATTGAATAGTGCCCCTGTCTTATCTTTGGGGAAAGAATATACTTTCCTCATCTTGTCCCTTAAGGAGACCTTTTCTTTTCTTTCGGCTGCTGCTGCTGGCGGGGGAATATCAACTGCTCTGTTCTTCCCTTTTTGTTGTTCAAAGGCCCTGAAGTCGACAGAGTTGGCTTCTAAATGTGACAGCCGTCGATCAATAGCCTTACCCTTCTGCACAGTGGGGACATTAGCGGTCGGACGCCTGGACAGAAACGTCTCGACCTCTGCGACTATGTTATTCAGTCGGTCAAATGTTCTGACATCTGCCCCGATCATCTTTTCCAGCACCTCCCTCTTGAGATTCTGTTTGCATATCTGTACAGCATCTTCCTGATGAGGAGGCCGCCGGCACCTCATGGCTCTTAGAGTGTAAGGTTGTTGGCTTGATTGGAATCCAGAATCAGCATAAGAATCTTGAGGAAGAGAAGAGGAATTGGATGGAATTGAAATTCTGGTTGATGACCCCACCCATAAATGGTTGCTTCCTGTTGGCCACCTCCATAACTTGATGAATGCCCATATTGACTCTGTGAATCATACCCTCGCTTACTATGACTGTATCCTCTGCCTGTGTCTGCGTGGAAGGAGGAAGGAGCACCATATGTGCCACAGCCAGTAGTAGTACCTGCAGCTACACTGGGATGATCATGATCATCATCATCATCAGAACCATCAGAAACCAGTCGTCTTTTAGCCTTTGGGAATGTTTTTTTCTGTTTTGGTGTTATCATTTCATCCATCTTTGACATGAGTCCTTTTTTCCTTGGCGTATGCCTCACGTAATTCTGCTTCAACTGCTCAATTGTCGGGTCCTCTTGAGCAGCAACACTAGTCCTCTCAGTTAGCTCATGGACTGATGTACTTCTTAAGGATGGAGGTGGCTTGACCATTCTAGGAGTGACTGGCTTGCTATCTGATTCTGAGTGTCTAGCTGGCTCAAACTCAGGCTGTTGTTCAGTGTCATGAACAAACAAAGTTGGGTCCCTTCTCTGCTGCGCATGAGTGTCTCTGGCCCTCTTTGATGGTCTTCTGAATTTCAGATCTCTTGGCTCATCTTCATCTAGTATGTCCTCTGCCCATGCTCTATCATCAACATCAAAAATAGGCTCATCAACCTGCTCTCGTATCTCCACTCAATATTGCAAGGGATTGTCATCATCAAATAAAGTCTCCACATCAATTTCTAGAGTGGCATCCTCTGCGACGCGTTTGTCCCTTAGTTGTTGTCTTAGCTTCATATTCTTTATTCTCAATCTCATATTGTAGTGGTAGTAAACTAATTTTTCTAACCGTTCAGCCTTTAGCTGATTGCGAACCTTTGAGTGTATAAGGCTGAACGTGCTCCAATTTCTTTCACATTGGCTTGCTGATGTGGTTTGACTCGCCACAGCCCTCTCCCAGATTAAAAAAACAAGAAAAAAAGAAAGAAAAAAGGTGGAGGACACAGCTTGACCACTTAAGGTCCCAAATTGGCCTTTTATGTCAAGGTGGGGTCAAAAAAAAAGTCTTTTTTGTCCGAATGGGGTCCAAAAATTCCTCTTTTTGTCAAGGTGAGTCCCTCACCTTTTATAAATACCCCCCTGGGTCCAAGGAGGAGGGACACACACGAAGACAGACAGAGGAAAAGACACACGAAACCACAGGAGGAAGCGACTAGAGTTTGTTTGTGTTTGTTTGTGAAGGCCCATGAAGGGTATGTTTTATAAATATCCCGAGTCTTACATTTATGCCCCTAGGGGCTACGTCTGCAATTTTCTATGCATTTTGGATGGCCAAACTACATAATTCCTCTAGACAATTAGGAATTACATAAATGCCCCTCTGAGAATTGCAAGAAAATCAAAGTCCTGTAAACTACAGTTCTATCCTGTTGTTTTTCGTAATTGTAACTATGCCCTCATGTCCTGCGTCAGAGCGGAGACCTCTTGTGTACAGTCGACAATTCACCAATAACTCTTGTACTTACATGAATCATGAGTGCACTTAGTTGCCTTCCCTCATGTGTATGCCCAGGAGAATTACAGATAAACCCCAAATTTTGAGAAATTACGTATATGTCCCTCTTTTGAGAATCAACGCACGAACACCTTCTATGAAGCCCATTGTTGTCCTTTCAGTTAGGGAGCCTGCCGGCTCAACCTTGCACCTAAGTGTCACCTCTAACCTATGTCTACTTCGAGTATGATAAAATTACCAAAATACCCATGCAATCCGGGAATGGCTAAATAGCCCTCAAAACCTTTTTGAAATTGCCTCAGTGCCCTTGAAAGTTAGAGATTACACCATTGTCTCCCTCCAACTCAAAAATTATAGAAAAAGTCCCTAGCCCCCTGGCATGATAAAATTATCAAAATATCCCTGGAGTCCAAAAACCTCCAGAACATCCCATCACGTCCCAGGTTTCTGAAAATAGGGCGAGAATATAGAAAAATGTTGGGTCTATGAGTGAATAGTGTAATCTGCTAAAAAATGTGAATAACTTGAAATTAGTGCATAACTGGCCAATGGCGTAGAAGAAGAAATTGTAGATCTTGAAACTTCGAACAACTTTGGTGAATGGCACATTTTCAATAGAGAAAAGGAACGGGATGAAAAAGGGCCATTTTCAAGACTGTGTAGTAAAATGAGCTGAATGCTTGATGGAAGTCGACCTAAATGGGCCATAAGTCGACTTGGAAGGCTGGAAAAGGCTAAAAACTAAGGAAACAACTTCCAGGGCTCAATGGAATCATGATCTTCAAGGCTCAAAGAAAATTGAACAATGAAATGGGCTCGAAATCCATCCAAGGAAGGCTTCAAAATAATGATTAATTCGGGACATCAGAAGTGATGAATAAGAGAAATGACTCAACTTGCGTGCTAAAAATGGGTGTCAACAGATGCCCCTCCATGATGCCTACTTTACAAGGGAGCGAGTGAAAGCGACGTGGAGGAGAAATGAAATGGAGATGGAGTGAAAGCGATAGCGACATGAATTGGAGGTGACGCGGAGATGAAGCGGAGAGAACTGAAAAGCGGGCATCAAGGCAAAAGGACACCCGTTACAACCAACAAGCAACAGGAATTCTCCTGAAAGCGCCGAACTAACCACTTGGAATGATTGACAAGGATGAGACATGTCTGGAGAACTAAACTAACAGGAAAAAAGGAAATACGACCAACCTCATCGGGGACATAATCCACAGACGATGAGGGGATCGAAAAGGATCATAATGTAAGCTAAAAAAAAAGTAATTGAAACTGAGATAAAATCTAGACAGAAATCACGCTGGCCAACCAGACCAAGCGGCAAGATCAGAGAAGACGTTCAAATTCGGAGTGGAATGGTGATCTCTTATCCAAGAGAATTGAAGTTCAATTAACCATTGTTGAGGAGAAACCTTCAAGAGATCACGAGATGTGAATGCTCAAAATGACATGATGCACGCTCCTTCCCATCGTTTGTATCTTCCACCCCGGTGTTTTAAAATATACACGACCGAGTATGGCCCTCGTTCTTCATGAGTGAAAATTTTCCTCTTGAGGTTTGCGCCACCGTCTTCGTTCGTTTGGTCTCTCCTACGCGTTTGATGGCTTGCCTCACCCTTCCTCGGTGATTTTTCCCCTTCTGTAGCCTAAGCCTTCTCCGGCCGTCCGAGAACACTACACTACATGCTGGCCCTCAGTTTGGCTCCTTTAGCCCTTGGCCGGTGCACCCTTGAATAACCCTTCCACCGGTACACCCTCAGCCTTACCACTCAGCGGCACACCCAGCCACCCCTGTAGCGGTATGCCCCAGCCTTACCCCTCAGTGGCACGCCCAGCCATCCGTTTGGTAGTATGCCCCAGCCTTATCCCTTCAGCGGTACACCCCAACCTTCCCCTCAGTGGTACACCCTTAGCCCTCCTCCCAGCGGCACACCCTCAACTCTTTGCTCCTCTTAGCCGGTATGTCCTTGGTCACCCTTCCCCGCCACACTCTTGAGCCCCTTGGCCGGTACACTTTCTCATCCCATCTGCCCTAACTACCCAAAGCCCATCTGAGTTCTCTCCCATCATTCCCTCCGCGCTTCCCGAGATTTCATTAAAGGTGTTGTCGTCCGCAGACGTCCGCCTCCTATTGTTGGGTTCCGCCACTCCGTGTGGGCGCGTTCCCCGCCTCTCCCTTACGCCCAGGGTCAGGGGGAGATGCTGCCGAACTTTTTTCAGAATTAATAACAATGTGTCAAAGGACCAAATAGAGCAACAAGCAAATAGAAAAATAATTAATAGAACACTTTGATTAAGGTAAGTGAACCATGGGCACCATAAGGAGATTTGGATTGGGTAACGACTAAGCACCTCGAATGATTGCAACTGCGAGAGGAAGGAGCAACTTGTACAAAGCTGTACCAGGATTAAGAAAAGAAGAAAAGAAAGGCCTTAAAGGAAGAACAGAGGGGTGGGCCTCCTAACTTCCCCCGGTACACCTCCCATGTGGGTTGTAGTTCCTTAAAACTCTAAATGTTTAATCACGTTTAATGCTTCATTTATTCTGTATGAATTATTATTATTTGTATGTTTAAGGTCCGTATGGTGCAGAGGGAAGAGGTACAGCCCCCGGTGGAGTAGGCAGCTAGGGCTCAGGTAGAGCATGGCAAAATACAACCCTTGCCCGCAGGCGTAGTTCCAGAGGTACCGAGACTGACTGAATTCTTCTTGCGGTCGTCTCAATTCCAGGCATTGCGACAGGAGGGATTCCCAGTTGCTCTTTATTGGGCCAGATTCCAGGAGCTGAGTAGGTTTGCACCACCTGTTATGGCGAATCAGGTGATGCTGACCCAACAAATTTATCACAAGATTGAGGTCAGAGCTCCGACGTACCCTTATGATGACTGGCATGAGTAACCTGGAGACAACTTATTAGACTGCGGCAATCTTGGAGATGGAATTTCTTAGGGTTCAGGAGCAGAGCCGAATGGCACAACTTCATCAACGTGACCCACAGCAGCTTCCTATCCAGCAAGCGGCGTTACCTAGACCTCCTTCACCTGCTCTTAGACAACCTCAGAGAGAAAATCAAAGGCCAAGGATCAGGCAGATGAGAGATCTTCAGCACCGTCAGAATTGGTGACAAAATCAGCGACAGAGTTTGACTAAGAGTGTACTTCAACCGGTGGATCAATTACCACAGCATAGGTTACCAGTTCAAGGAGAAAAGTGCCAAAGATGTGGTGGTCCACGCCTCATTTAGGCTTGCCCGAAAATCCTTGATGTCTCGAGATGTTTTATGTGCACTCAGGTGGGCCATATTGCCAGCCAATGCTAGTTACACAGATGTTATCGATGTGGTCAGGCGGGACATTATCATCGTGAGTGTCCTCGGCCATTTCCTTAGTGGATTGGTGGTAATGTTGAGACATATTGTAGGTACAATCATGTAAGACTTTTGGCATGTAGTTTTCTTGGGGTGTTGCCTCAGCTTCAATTATTTTGGCCCTAGCTGAGGTGGTCTTGGAGAGTGTGGATGGCGTGATCCTCTCCTTGGAATCTTCAGGAATGCACGTACCTCTGATACACGTGTCAGAGGGTTGTAACCTCGGATCACGTGACCTCGTCAGTACAAGAAAGTCTTTGATGGTACAGGAGTTACCTGACATACTGTCGAACAGTTAGTCTGACAGGCATATTACTTTGAATGGAAATGTGCTCGAGATATCAGGCAGATAACAAAACTTGCACGAAGACAGTTTATCAACACAGAAAGTCAGACATGCACACAGCATGCAGCTTGGTGCAAGCAGAGTGATAAGCTCAGAAAACAACATGAAGTATAGAACTGAAGGATCTGCACGAGATAAGCTAACCTCAGAAAGAGTGCATGAAGTGTAACCAGTGCTTTTTGGTGCAAGGATTATAGAGAATGCAAAATGGCACGAGGTAAGAAATGAGAGAATTAACAGTACATGGTAAGAAACGACATGAAGGTTGAGTAATGAGAAAAATAAGCACGAGGTATGAAATGAGAAGATAGCACGGTGCAAGACCTCGTAAATCAAGAGAAAACTGCACGAGCTATGAATAGTGTTCTTGCTCGAGATTTACATGGAAACAGACATCAGCACGAGGTATAAGGTAGGAAATGTGACACGGGGTGAGTTCTTCGAAAACACAGCTCAAGGTATGAAAAACAAGTAACCTGCAAGGGGCAAAGTGGAAAGATACACGAAGGATATCTTTAGAGAGAAAAAATGAGCACGAAGTGTCCTTCCAAAAATTGCACGCAGTATCACACTTGAAAACAACACGAGCTTCAACAGTGATGAAGCACTTGAAAAGCAGCACGAGATTCATCAGTGACGAAGCTCTTGAAAAAATAACACGAGCTTCAACAGTAATGAAGCTTCACGAGGTATAAAGTAGACAACAAACCTACATGAGGTAAGTCTTGCGAAAATGACACGAGGTACATTTTCGTAAGGCAAAACCTGCACGAGATCAGTCTTACGAAAATGACACGAGGTACGTTTTCGAAAGGCAAAAATCTGCACGAGGTCAGTCTTACGAAAACGACATGAGGTACATTTTCGAAAGACTAAACCTGTACGAGGTCAGCTTCTACAAAAACTCAGCACGAAATATGACTACAAAACACTGCACGAATTATGACTTATAGGAAAACTCCACGAAGTGCTACAGTGTTTTGACTCTTGAAAAAGTGTGCACGAAGAACACCTTCGTCAGGTAAAACCTGCACGAAGTAGATTAAGCAAAAGTGCACGAAGTAAAAAATACTCCAAACTGAGTTTTATGCACGAAGGACAGTTACTTCAAGTGGAAACTTTTGTGCACGAGGTGTGGAATTTCAAGTAAAAGACTTATGTGATTCAAGAAGGCAATCATACTTTAAATGTCAAGATAAAGTTTTGTGCAAAGTAAATCAAAGTGATTTATATATTGTCATCATCATCAAAACACTAGGGAAACACAACACGTACCTGAGGGTCCCACGCTAGACGACTCCACCAACCCCACCGTGCAAGCTGACACCACAGTCGGCAAAGGTGGGAGAGGAAGCTTGTGACGACCCAGATTCCAGATATCGGATATACCTAGTAGGACTACCAAGTAAACCCGATACCACTTGGAACCTGTGAGGTCTCCCAAGAGCGGTAATGCTCCGAAGGGATAAAAGGATTGTTGTGTAGTACATTGAAGCCACATAGATATAATGGTAAGCAATTAAATTTGATTAGATCGGTTTGCTAAAGTAGTAGAAATAAAATTACTTTCTAATTAACATTTTACATTTAACAATTATACCAGAGTCCAGTCCAATGGAAAGACAAGTAGTATAACAATATAGTCGACAGAAAAGGAAAGACGTACTAAGAAAGTTGGGGGAAGCCCGACGAAGGTACCAGCTGGCAACTACAAACTCATACACCAGGAACCGCGGAAGCAGAATGACCAACGACCCACCTGAACAGCAGGGGTGAGCCTCGTGTCAGTGGCTCAGTAGGGTTCACGTGGATCCCCACTGAAAAACACACAGTAACATAGAACAAGTAAAACAGTAGGTATAGTAAAGTTGGAAGACTACACTACAAAGCTGTAAAAACTACGTTAGAAAGCTGTAAAAGAAGAGACAGGGAGCAGGAGTAGGGAACAAGCTCAGGAAGAGGGGGAGGAAGTCATACCAGACAAGTGGCTGCCGAACTAACCTCGGCACCCCAAACTACTCCAAGCAGCAATAGGAAGGTGACTCTAAGCTGACGTAGTCAGGAGTTGCCGATCTATCGATACTGCAAGGGACTTGCAAAATAAACAAATAAACCTAGGAAAAATCTAGACAGACACAGACTCAGATGACACGACCAGAACATCGTGCACACTGCCCCACACATGACTAGAACGTCATGCATACAACAGGACACTGACCTCGAGTGCAGCCACGAGAGGGCTATCCCGGAGGGTCACGATGCACAAGAACCGCAAAGAGTCACGTGCCACATGACTGGCGTGCGTCTCACTAGAAGAACAGCCAGCTACGTCCAGTGACATTTTATGCTGTGCCTATAAGCGTCTCGTCTACGCTACCTACTGTCAGGCAGAGACTAAGACGCTGTCAGAACCAGAACAATAACCATAGTCGTGAGTGACTAGTCAGGGTCACGCCCATCGACGTGAGTCCAAAGCCCCTGACCATGTGTGCACACACTGACCCACTGCCTAAGCCAGGCCTCTAGCTTGTAATCCCCCTCCGAAGGACGCTACGGTTGGACCGGGGACCCTCAGAACTAGCTTAAGAACCATAAATTGGGAAAGTGCCCTGCTACAAGAGCCGTCACGCTGTAACGTGATGTAAGGCTACGACTAGTGAAGGCTTACAAGACACAAAGACGTAAAACACGAGTGTGAAAGTACAGATAGGCAAGAGAGCACTGTCACACGTACTTCGAAGCACCAATGGCAGCACAGCCACTGTCGACAAGCTCAGGACAAGGCAACTAGACCTACTCACGTAACGATCCATGAGTCAGACGACTAGGAGGCAAGATCGTCACTAATAGCAGAACAAGCCGCCAATCGGTCTAATCCTAAGCCAGAGAGAATGACGCTGTCGAAAGAAACAGCACGCAGAGACCTGAGGGAACACCAAGAACCCTCAGCACACCTGTACAGGACCCAATTGAGGGACTGGAACCACGGGATAGCCCATGGTTTGGTGTAGATGGGCTGGAATGTACGCGCCCACAAGGTGTTCGACAGAATGCCGAACATACCCGTACAAGCCGTATACACGTGCGATAGGCCTCCAAAGCCTACGGTTGACTGTGTTAGGTCTCCCTTTGACCTTGGGGGGTTGTCGGGAGTGTTTCAAGGTGGGCCCATGGCCCTTTTCACTAGGTGCCATGTGGCGTGGCTAGTGTCGGGGCGCCCCCGGGTTGGCCTGGGGGTGATGTAGGATACGGGCAAAGCCCTTATGTGAGTGGCCGGAGTTGACTCCGGGTAGTTGCTTGCATCGCCGCGTGTCACGGCAAACTGGTCAGGGCCCTTATAGGGACCTACAGGGTTGTAGAAAGGGCTAGGTAGCCCATGCCTGAAAGGTGTTCGGGGAAATGCCCGAGCCCTTATTTCTTGTCCTTTTACAGGGAAATAGTCCTGGTACAACATGTGCACTCTATCTCTGTGTGTCGAATACACTTATGCTCTAATTGGTATGAACATTATATAAATTCATCATCTCTGAATTCCTTCCGGCTTGGGGTGTGACACAGAAGCAACAGCAGAGTAGAAGATTGCAGTGTAGAGCTCCTCTGAGAGTTCCCCGTACTTGTCTGAAGAACAAGTGGATTATAGTGGTTCTAATCATGAGGAGGGTACCAATGCTGATGGAGGTGGGACTTCTACTTCCTGCCCCTTAATAGAGGGATCATCAGTATTCAACCCCCCACAGCTTATCATCAAAACTCTTGAAGAGACTTTGCCAAAAATAGTCGCAGAGGCTGGTGTAGAGGAATATCTGGCCTCCTCTGTAGCCGAATCGTTGGTGGAAGGGCCACTTATTCAAATAGCCCCTTTGCTACTGACCCCTGAATCAGTAGCATCTAAGGTGAATCTTATGCTTTTGATGCTTCTTTCTTTTCATCCTCCAGTCTATCGGGTTGTCTGACATTCTTTTATCCATTTCCGTTTTCTTCAGAAAATTATAGGGTATAAATGTCTCTCTCTCTCTATATATATATATTTTAAATAAGCTCCACCCACATAAATCTTAAATGGGCCTTAGCTAAAAATAATATAGGGAAAGACCCCACGTTTAATAAACCCAATAAGTTAATGGGCCTTACGGTTGGTAAAGAAGGCCTTGTAACCCAATTGCTAGAATAACCACAATAGGTTTTTACGTAAACCCCCAGTTCGAAGGGGATTGGGTCAACCGTGTATAAAGGAACTTAGGGTTTTTAATCTAACAGGAAAATCAGCTGCGGATATGGCAATAGGAGATTAACACAGGAAATTTGAAACCCATTAGGATCCTAAGATCAAACTAAGATCCCCAGTTTATGTAGGATTCGTAGAGCCTCAAAAGCTCTATAAATAGAAGCCCTTGGCCGATGTAGAAGCGTCCAAATTGCTACTGCTGCATTGACGTCGCCATGTTTCTTCTCTTGGTTTGCACCTGTAGTTGTGGCGTCCTCTTCCTCTCTATGTGAGCGTGAACCGCTTATCATGAGCATCGACTATTCGTGGGTCGTCTGCTTCCTCTTCCTATTACGTGCTACTACCGATGTGGTCGTTGCTGCTGTGACTGCATCCTCTTACTCCTGTTGCTGTGCGTGAAGAAGAGACTTCTTCCTACGTGCTACTTCTATCTTCTTGCGAGCGGCTGCGAACCCACTGCTACAGAAGACGCTGAGTCTTTTGCTACCTCTACATCTGTTCATCTCGATTTGTCATATCCACCTCAAACAGAGGTAGGTTTTCTCCTAACCCAGACTAAACCTCTTAAGAAACATGAAATCAACCTCCCATGATCATGCATGCATCTCCTGCTCATTTCTATTGATCTCTTGTATGTTATTTTTGAATTTCTACATGCAAAGAATTGGCATCCATAACAGTGGATGTTGACTTCAAGAATTGGCTACCTAATAAAGGGATGCCCATTAATTAATGTCATAAACCAATGACCCCAATTTCCCTAGATAATTATTAATTACAACCTCATAATTTCACTTGATTTAACTCTTGGATTTAGTAATCGATGTGTATGTTCTCATTTGGGATTGATGTGTATGTTTTGATTTTTACGTGTTCAAGAATCCGCGATGGCGGAAAGGGGGAATGCGCGGTCCCAAGCAGAGCTGGCCGCAGGGGCCCTAGATGTGCAGCGTGGAGCACTGCCCCCTCTGGAAGATGCGGTCCCGATGCACCGAGAGCAGAGGATAGTTTTGATTTGTCCACCCAATTTTTGTCATTGGCTCAGAGAGTGTTGCCAGTTGCCCTGTATTGGGCAAGGTTCAGGGATTTGAGTCGGTATGCACCGCCGGCCATGGTGGGTCTATGATTTTTGACTCAGTAGTTCTTTGCCAGACTGAGGCTAGAGATTCGTCAGACCCTCATGGCATCTGCAGTCACCGATGTGGATGTAGCATTTCAGATAGCGATGATTTTGGAGGTAGACCTACTACACGCCTTGGAGCAGGGTTGGCATTGCAGTTCCAATAGGGTCTCCCTCAGATGGTTCAGGAGGAGGTAGTTGCATCATCTTCCGTTGTCTGTGGTCCTCGCTGACGGGACAAGAGGAGGCGTCGATAGGCGGCTCGACGTGGTGTCAGGCGATGCCATGAGGTCAGGCATCTGCGATAGGATGAGGTGCAAGCGCAGGCCCCGGAGGAGTCCGTGTAGCAGCCAGCAGCAAGGCGACCACGGAGGCGACCATGGTGTGGCCTGTCAGAGGAGCTGGGGCACTATCTAAGGAGCTATTTCAGGTGCGGCTGGGTTGGGCACGTGTTTCGTAAGTGCCCTCAACTACCACCCCAGTCATGATCATTCTTTTGGTGGCCTCGTCAAGACTTGGGGAGGTGGGTGACCATATTTTGGCCCTGGCTGAGGCATTCTTCTATAGAAGTTATGGCTTAAATTATATAAAAATGTGTAAATCTAACGAATTATGACAACTATACAAACTTGGTTGACAAACATGGCTTATGGTTTCCTGGCTGGGCATCGGGGAAGTTAGGTCTTGGGTCGGACCATACGTCATCCGCCGAGTATATGAAGGGGGTGCCTACGTTCTTGTAGATCACAGAGGAATCGTCCAGTTCTCTCCCCTTAATGGAAAGCATATGAAGCTGTACCACACAGTTCAATCGACATTCCTAGAATAACCGAAACTCACCTTGGTCTAGTGGCACTCCGCCCTAGCCAAGCTCTAAAAAATGCAACAATGCCATTACGGACCTTACGTCCGAATCAGCAAAAATCCTTCCTTTGCATTAGCATTACCTTCTTGCTAACGAATAAACCCCCCTTTTGGGTGCAAGACTTCATGTCCAAGCCGACTATTGTACCATTTTGTCATTGCGGACCTTACGCCCGAATCGACGAAAATCCTTCCTTTGCGTTAGCACTACCTTCTTGCTAACAAATAAATCTCCTTTTCGGTGTAAGACTTTGTGCCCAAGCCGACTGTCGTACCATTTTGCCATTATGGACCTTACGCCTGAATCGACATGAAATTCATCCTTTGCGTTAGCACTACCTTCTTGCTAACGAATGAACCCCCTTTTTCGGCACAAGACTTCGTGTCCAAGCTGACTGTCATGCAACATTTCCATTACGGACCTTATGCCCGAATCGGCATGAAATTCATCCTTTGCGTTAGCATTACCTTCTTGCTAACAAATAACCCCCCTTTTTTTTCAGCGCAAGACTTCGTGTCCCAGCTGACTGTCGTACCATTTTGCCATTGCGGGCCTTACGCCCGAATCAGCATGAAATTCATCCTTTGCATTAGCATTATCTTCTTGCTAACAAATAAACCCCTTTCCGGTGCAAGACCTCATGTCCTAGCCAATCATCCCACAAGGTTGTCATTACGAGCCTTACGTCCGTAAAATGCATCCTTTGCATTGCCATTGTCCCCCTTTGCCAACAAATAAATTGATTTTATTAGCGCAAGGTGTAACGTCCCAGAGTACACAATACCGATAACCCGATACTAGGTATCGAATTATCGCCATTCTGCACTGAGAGCCCATGATAGCTTGAAGATTTTTTTTCTTTAGCCCAGCATGCATCATACGCATTTTTGAGCATTCATGAGTCTCATCTGTTCAGAGTGTCTCAATGATGGTGAATGACTATGTCTGTGATTTCGAGTAAGGAGAGTCATTTCACTCTGTGTCGGAAGGTTTCCTTCGGTCTACTCACTCGGTCTGGTTAACTGATGATTCCAATCTGGAGTTTAGTTAATCGTCCCTTTTCCTTTCCGTTGCTCTGGTCGCTGGCTGTGTTTTCCTGTCCTTAGCTGTTAGTTCCTCCAGACATGCGTCATTGGTTTGCCATTCCTTGTGATTAGTCTGAAGTTTTCCGGAAGATTCCTATCGCTCGTTGGTTGAGGACGGGTGTTGTTTGTCTTAACGTCCACTTTTCAGTCCACTCCGCTTCATCTCTATGTTCCATTTTTGCTTCCGCTACACCTCCGCTCACTCCCCTGCAAAAAAAGACGTTAAGGAGGGGAGTCTGTTGGCACCCGTTTTATGGCCAATAAGTTGGGTCATCTCCTTACTCATCTTAATGATGCTCCAAGTTATCCACTCTTGTTGAACCTCCGTGGACAATTCTGAGGTCTCTTTCATGGGTCATTACCTCCTTAGTTGGGTTTGGATCCTCATCCTTTTTCGCTGGACGAAGTTTAGCAAACTCCTCATTTCATTTGCCACTTCGTGGTCTCTAATGCATCAGTATTAGCCTGTTACAATCATATAATGCGTCTACATCTGACCGTTATGCAACTCAACAATCTCCCCCATCCTCTCATCCCATCGTCTCATCCTCCATCTCATCCATCGTCTTTGCTCTATAACTCATCTCTCTTGGCGCGTCACCATTGTCTAACGCACCTACATCTGACCATTACAGTCCTAAAGCCAGCATCATCTCACCTACCATCTTTGTTCTCTAACGGACCTTCATCCATCTGTCACCTTATGCTAATGCCCCTTTGTTAGTCCGTTACGCCTTCCAGAGTCCTCTTTTCGAAAACTTCGCCTGTTCGTCTTATCTCTAGTCAACATTGACTATCTTGGCATTGACCAAGTCCCTTCGTTGTTCTTCTGATTGCTGTAGAAACTCTTGATACACTATTCATATTTTTGTCCTCCTGTGAACTTGACTCATTCTTTCAGCTCCTTTTGCTTTTCATTTGTTAGCTCTAGGATCTATTTTTCACCCTTACCAGTGTATTTGTCTACTCTACAGATCTAGTCATCACCACTGAGCTTTGTGTCTGAATGGATGAGGTCGAGGCACAATGTTGCCAGGTCGAGGCAATGTGTAGCAGGATGCCATTCATATCCTCTCGTGTCGGGTCATCTATTAGCTGCTTCAACCTTGTTCGCTTCAATCACCAATTCCGGGCTAAGTGCATCTATGCACTTCACAGATGCATCAAAGCACAGACTTCAAATTCTTACTTCATGCTTGATGCATCGGTGCAGCTATTTTGATGCTTCGACGTAGTGTGACTTGTTGACAGGTTTTGTTCTTAGTGCGTCGACGCACTAGATGAGAATTGAGATAGTGCGTCGATGCATTGGCCTTGTGGCTTTGATGCTTTGTTGACTTCATGATTCTGAGGTCGGCTTCTGTAGCCAGAAGTGCGTTGAGGCTAGCTTGCCTTGCCTTGACATTGCTGTGTCCAAAACCTTTAAACAAAAATTGATGAATGAAGAATTTGTTCTTCAATGTTGACACTCTTCCATTGATGCTTCGACCTGTTGTATTCAAGACTTGAAGTTGTGTCTGCTTAAGTCTCTCCTGTTAATACACACGTATTAACTTTTCATATCTGATCAATCAGTTCAGCCTTAATGTTCCATAGTATGTCATCATCAAAACTAGAGAACACAACATTCTTCTCCTTTTTGATGATGACAACTATTAGCCATTAAACTAGCTGTCAGTTCTTAAGCCAAGATTTTATAAGGCAATCTTTTTATCAGTCATTAATGATGAGTTTGAAAAGGAACTCTGAAGCCCATGTGTCAAAACACTCTTGCTGAAATCATGTCATTTAATTGTATAGTAGTGATCGTCTTCAGGCATCTGGGAATTAATTTATCCCGCAAAGGTATAGAATTGTTCTTCCTAAGCGGGTTCCCTTCGATTTGTTTAATTTTGATCGCCAGCAACGATCTACTTCTTAGGGTTTCGTTGTTTCCGCTGCATCTCTGATCGAAACCTAACAGGTAATTCCCTCTATAGCAATTCAACACTTACCCGAGCCATCTCAAGTCATTGCCATTTCCTGCTCTCCGACCTATAGGGGCACCTTGCCTTGTGCCTCAAAAGGGGTCGTGGCCCCCGACGTCCCAACCGTCTCTACATGAAACAAATGGCTATGTCAGTTTCCAAGAGAAAGCAAAGCCATAATTAGAATATGCCTAGTCCCAGAAGCCCTTACCCAGTCGGGCATCCTCGGAGGCCTTCCACGACTCGAAATCATGGAATGTCTCGATGTTGGGGGCAACCTCATCTATCACATGAAGAAACCCCTCCACGTCGATCTCACACTCGACCCCATTGTTGAGCAATGGGTTGACCTCCCAGGGGGGACGAGAAAGCCACTTCCGCCCCAGTCTCCAGTGAAGCTACAAGAAACCAGTCCAGCAATGCAGAGTTAGTCAATCACAATGGCTAAACCAACAAGGAACCAAGAGGCAAATACGATGCTTACTCAGAGCCAGCTCTGTCTCGATATGTTCCCCAATCTCAAGTCCCTGAGAGGACTCGCCAGCCCCCACTACCCCAGCATCTACTCAAGGGCACTTCTGCCTAGGCTGAAGGCCCCTGTCCCCGCTCCCAGACGATGTCTCCATGGAGGGGTGGTCTCTCTCCGCCATAGAGCTTGTCAATGAAAAAAACATCACACAATATCTCAGTCATATACCTCAAATGATAACAAAGCTGAGACAACGTGCTAAGGAAAAGGTCTCACCTGAGGCCACAAAAGGGGTTGACGGCAAGGGAACCAGCTGCTCCGGCTTCAACCCCAGCACTCGGGCAGCCTTCGCCACTGCCTCCCAGATATCCCTCAGAGTGTAAGCACACTCGGTCGGACCGATGATGACTCCAATGCAAGCGTGCCCTAGGACTTGACTTGTAGAGACAAGTCAATGACTTGCTCTGAAAGCTTACCTGAAATCCCAAACACACACTTCATGGGGTTCATCTTGAGCTGATGCTCCCAAAACCTTTGGAGGACTGTGCGGAGGACCTCGACATGGCCACTCCTATTTTTGGACTTAACCAGAATGTCATCCAAGTATACTTCCATTTGAACGTGCATCATGTCATGGAAGATGGCCATTATAGCTCTTTGGTATGTAGCACCTACACTTTTCAGTCTAAAGGGCATTACAACATAATGATAGGTCCCCCATGGTGTGGTGAAAGATGTCTTCTCCTGGTCTTCCTCCGCTAAGCGAATTTGATTGTACCCCGTAAAGCCGTCCATAAAGGACAACATCTCATAACCGGCGGTATGTCTACAAGGAACATCTATATGAGGAAGAGGAAAATCATCCTTAGGACAAGAACGATTAATATCGTGGAAGTCTATGTAGATCCAGACCCTATCGTCCTTCTTCATGACGGGGATGATGTTAGCTACCCACTATGGATATAGAACTACCCTGATGAACGTGACCTTATGAAGCTTGTCAACTTCCTCTTTGACCTTGAGAACAAGCTTTGGGTGAAGCCGCCTTAGCTTTTGTTTGATAGCTCTCATCTCGAGCTTTAAAACAAGGTGATGTTCCACTAATGAGGGATCTAAGTCTGGCATGTCCTCACAGGACTAGGCAAAGGCATCAGGAAATTATTTAAGCACTGACACAATGGATGCTTCTTTCGCACTCTTCAAATTGGCACTTATTAGAATGATTTTTGAGTTATCTTTGGTGTCCGGGTTGACTTCCTTGGTTGATTCATCAATACACACACTAAGCTCATCAAACCTTCTAGTCCCATCGACAAAAGGAGTTATGTGATCAGTGCAATCCTCTAACTAATTTCCTTCCATTTCTTCTTTGCTATCATCTTTGAAACAATAGACCCCTAAACCATCATCCAGTTGAAATGTTACAGAGGAATGGAGCGAAAAGTCATCATTGCCGACTCTGATGGAAGATTCCCGCAGAAAAAAATGGGATGCATTTGTCCGAAGGTTTGAAATATCGCATAGGAATGGAGCTAAAAGTCACCATTGCCGACCCCGACGCGAGATTCCCATTGAAAAGAATGGCCACAGCGAGACAAGATTCCCCCATTTCGGGGTGAAATCTTGTCGAACACACCACATGGGAACAGTGTGGAAGAAAAGAGGTGTAAAGGAGAAGGAACGTGCAAAGGGCAGACAAGTAACGTGAACATGTCTATATAAGGTGCCATGTACACCATAAAGCAAGGCGGTCAAGCAACTCACTAACTCTCATCACCACCCTCTTGGCCATTTCTCTCCTCCCTCCTAAGATGGGGATCCCAAGGAGGCCTCATGGGGCTTTGCGAGGTAGTACCAGCCTCACCCTGTGGCACCTCACCAGCCTCAACGACGCGGCAACATTCCCCTATCAAAGTGATATGAAGCTTCTGGCAAGAGAAAGAAGGCAGACTGGCGGTGGTGTACCCCAAGCTCTTGTGACCTCTTGTGGCACTCCTCACTCTGTCATAGCCTCTGCTTCGCCACCCCAAGGCTTAACCAGAGCTCCATCATTAGGGCCTCCAGTACCCTCCTCTCACCCCACTCACAATATTGCTCTGTCTTCCCTACTCTCCACTCTCTCTCTCTCTCCACTCTTCCTGCAATCTAGAGAGAAACCCTCAGCTCCAAGACATCTCAAGGCAAGTCCTTGTGTCGTCATTGTTCCTCTTCAACCTCCATTATTCGGACATCGTGCTCTCCCACCTGAGCAACACGCTCCTCCTCAATCCGCACCGCTTGAGCCAGGACATCTCGAATCTCCACTATCGGGCAAAGCTGATCATTTCACAACATAAAAAAAATAGTAAAAATGAAACAACTAAAAACAAAAAAATAAAATTCAAAAAAAAGAAGGGAGAGAAGGTGAAAATCACACGCATTAAGAATTAAAAGCCCGCTGAAATGTGCATTTGCCTTTCCTGACTGACAGAGAAGGTATGCACAGACCTTTCAAGTGTAGATGTTTCCATCGAACAATGTGACCAGTTGATCTTTTACCATCTTTGACCTGTGTTGACTGTCCTATATTGACTTTTTTTTTAAATTCATTAATATTCATAACACTCTCATGAAAGTATTAAGATTATATAAGAATGGTTTATGAATATTGGCATAAACAAAGAATGACTTATGAATGTTGACATCATCAAAATCACAGAGACACAGCAGATGTGACACTCTTGCACCGAGACCCAATGTTGCAGAAGGTACTGGTGTGCCAGCAACCTGAGATTGTGAACCTGCGTTAAGCGCTGGCGTAGCTTGAGTGTGGGATAGAGGTCCTACGGTGGGCACTAAGGTTGCCACGTCTTAAAGAGGAAGACTTGTACTAGGAGTCGGCATAGCTGGAGTGTAGGGGGAAAGACAACGTGATAAAGCTGGGAGGCCAGGGGCCCGATGTGGAGAGTTCGTGCCAGGGACCAACCTTGGTAAGACACAGGATTGTGTACTTGGGTCGGGTGCTAGGGAGCCTTGAACTCGAGGTTGGGAACCCACATTGAGTGACAACCCTTTCGGGGTTTGGGTCGGAAGACCCGAGCAGAGTGCTGGGAAGCCTTGACCCCGAGGCGGGAAACCCATGCTAGGGGCAGGCTCAGCTGGGACTCAGATCTAAGAGCCCAAGTGAGGTGTTGAGGAGCCATGAAGCTGGGGCCAAAAGCCCATGACGGGTGTCGGCTTGGTTGGGGCTTGGGACTGGGGACCCCAGTAAAGAGCTGGGAAGCCACGGCCTCGAGGTGGAAGACCTGCGTGGAGGGTTGGCTCGACTGGGACTCAAGGCTGAGAACCCGAGTGAGACATTGGGAAGCCAGGGACCCGGGGCAAGGAGCTGACGTCGGGTGCTGACTTAGCTGGAACTCGGTGTTGGAGAGCAAGGGAAAATGCCGAGGTGGTGGTCGAGACTAGGGGCGCAAGGCACGCATGGGAGATCGACAGGTGCTAGACTCGGGTGCTGATGCTTTCCTGGGCAGGAGATGATCTGGGACCCCTACGAGGGCCGGCGGTGGAAGCCCCGAGCCTGACACTCAGATGGGCCGCCAATGCTGGAGACAAGCATGGCATGTCGGCCGCACGAAAAGGCACAGGCAATAGGAACAACTATGTAGCAGCCACGGGGACCACACCTAGGAAGTAGGGTGATCTGACGACGGGGGCAAAGTTGCTGAAAGTGATCAACGTCACCAAATAGCCCACCCGTGCGTGGGTGGCGATGACAATGAGGCCATAGGTGACAACTGCCATTGTCACTGGAGCACTGGATGCTGAGTTGAGGTGATGGTCGAAGGCGGTCATGAAGCATGGTCTGGCAATCGAAACGTGTACTGAGAGCTGCCGGGAAATGTGTGCGTATGCCCCCCTCTACCTCTCCTGCAAGGATAGGAAAAAGGGCACCATAGCTTCAGGGCTGGCATAGACTTCTCTTCATCAGAAAAAAGAAAGGCGAGAGACATCCCACCGGGAGTGCCATCCTTTTTGTCGTCGGTCCGGGGATCGGTGACTGGGATGAGGGAAGGAATAAAGTGGAAAAGGGAAAACACAAGAGTTTGATGTATCTTGGGCATCCTCCTCCACAATCGTATTCTTCTCATGACGGCACCAAGCACTCGCCTTTCACAGAAGGTTGAGAGGGGGTCGAATGGCATGAGAAGTTTTCGAGGGTTTAGGTAACTAGACCTGGGTGCGGGCATGCCAGTCGATTTCTCGACAATAACCTATGGAACTGAAGGTTGACTGGGGGAGCATCGCCAGGACGCAGCACGTGGGCTTAGGAGATCGGGCAACGCATGGAGAGAGGGGAGGTTCCATCGGTGCGAGTGCGTAGGTGATTGTGGTGAATCGTGTATTCGACGTCTTTCCCTACCGATCGTAAGCAGTCAGTGTTTATTTACATTGGATTGAATTCGAACACATTTGTTCCATGCTGGAGAGAAGTTTGTATTTATCTAAAGCCATGGATAGAGGGACGAGGGTATCCCACAGCTATAAGGGCACGTTTGACTGGGAGGTTTGATTTAATGGAGTGGGAGACACAGGACACAAACTCGGTAGTGCGGGTGGGAGCTGAGACCTGGGTACTGGTACATGTGTTCAACTGGTTCCATACTTTATGAGAGCCACATGGGCTTTACCAATGGGCCGAGGAGGCCAAAATACAACTGGTGCAAGCCGCAGGACAATTCCAACATGTCGGTCGATCCCCGAGTCAATGCATAACAAGGCGGGCATCCACGAGCTTTTACAAAGGCTCTCCTCAAGGTGCTAGGGATATGCCAATTTTTCGAGAGAGGACTAGACTAGATGGCAGGGGGAGATACCGGTTGACGCCTAGAGGAGGGCCGTACATGGCTTTGGATGAGCAGTCGGGTACGGTTCCTGAAAGGCAAGTATATTCATGCTGGGGAGTCTAGGCCGATCTTGGAAATGTTACTTTCGGGCTAGGGTCTGGCTAACCTAAATCAATGGTTAGAGCGGTCGGTGGCTAGCTCGGGGCGAGCGATGGGCATGTGGTTCTGTAATAGAGGTAGGTGTGGCATCGTGGCATATGCGTGGCCATCGTAGGTTGTCATACATGGGTGGACCCAAGATGCGGGTGTGTTTGCCGTCGTCATAACGTCATGTACGCGATAGGGATGGACTTGCGTAAAATGGCTAGATGCCATATGAGGGAAGTACATGCGACATACCCTCGGCGTGTATGAGCCAATCCACAAGCCAACTGCTCGCGCACTTAGCTCCTTGTTCCTTGGTGGGTGCCGGAAGTTAGTTCATCCATGTATCTCTGTGATTTGTGTACGTGTCAATGCCCCTTGAGCTTCTAAGGGGGTTTTGTAGAGGAATATGAAGAGTCAGAGGGGCTTTAGGTGGAGCAAGTTGAGGGTAGAACCTGGTTTACATAAACCATTGAAAATAATATTTTTTTATGTTCAGAGTGGAGGAGGGGGGTTTAGGCGGAGCAGCCCAGGGGCTGGGTTTGGTCCGCCTAACCACCGCAGGGGGGTTTACGCGGACTAAGGCCATGGTTTTTGCTTGAAAATTTTTTTTTTTATTTTTGGCTGGAGTTTAGGCGTGGGGCGATTGCTCGTCTGAGGGTCGAGTCGAGAGGCCTGAATGGGGTGCTGGGGAGCCATGCCCCCAGGTCAGGGGACCCGTGTGGGGATCCGACTCAGTGGAGGCTCGGGGTTAACGGCCCGAGCAGGGTGCTGAGGAGTCGAACACCTTGAGGTGGAGACCTGCGTCGGATGCCGACTTAGCCGGGGCCCGGGGCTGGAGGCCCGAGCGAACTGCAGAAGTGGAGACCGAAACTCGGGACTCGAGGCCAGCGTCGGGAATCAGTCGGAACTGGGCCCGGGGGCTGGCGCTTGCCCAGGCTGGTCCGGAACCCCTACGAGGACCGGTAACGGGAGACCCGAGCCTGACGCTCGGTCTGGCTACCGAGATTGGTGACTGGTGTGGCGCGTTAGTGGCTCCAAAAGAGACAGGAGCTGGGGGTGGCGGCGGAGCAACCACGGGGACCACACCCAAAAAGTAGGGCGATCCAACGGCTGGGGCGAAACTGTCAAAAGTGATCGGCACTGCCAAGTAGCCCACCCGAGCGTGGGTGGCGACGACGATGGGACCGTAGGTAACGGCCGCAATAGTTATTGAAGCACTGGACGAGCTGGGACAACCGCTGCTGATAGTCGTTGAACACGATCCAGCAACTGGGAGGCGAACTGGAAGTTGCCGGAGAGTGCGAATAGGTGCTCTTCTTCTACCTCTCCTACAAGGATAGGAAAAGGGTACTAGGGCTTCAGGGGTGGCACAGACTTTCTCCTCAGCAAAAAGAAGGAAGGCAGGAGACATCCCACCGGGCGTGCCATCCTTTTGTTCGCGCGCGGGTGGGGTTTGTCGCCGGCGCGACGTGTGTGCGGTGATTAGAGTGAGGGGTAGGATATAGCTACGGGAGAGAGATCAGAAGGTAATGTGTTTCGGACACTCCCTCTCATGACTGTATCTTTCTCAGAGCGGCACTGTGCACTCGCCTTTTACGGAGAGTCGAGGGGAGACCGAGTGACACGGGAAGTTTCCGGGTTGAGGGAAAACGTGGCTGCTGGAAAAACTGGTCGACTAGCCCCTATCCTGGTTGACCGAACTATTGAAAACCTGTAAAAATGAGTTGTTAGCCTAGTAAATCATATGCATATGACAAGAGCTTCATGTCCTCAATCAATTCATGTATTTTGATTTTCATCTGGCTTTGATTATGTATTTGGATATGTTCATTTGAGTTTCATATCTATTCTATCATTTAAGCTTTTAGCATTACATAAGGTAGCTTTAAACCCATTCAAAACTTGTTCGTGATCATTTCGACACAGCGTGAGGTGAAAACTGATTTTAGGGTTTTGTTGTCATCAAAATCACTTGGATAAACTCAACACTTGCCATGCTTCTGCCGTGGACAAGCAACGGAGTAGAACCTTTTTCTTGGCATTCGCCATTTTCATTTCTCATCTCATAAGAATCTATTGGTGGCAAGCGGAGTGCATGAGGAGACCGAGGTTAGGGTTTGGTGTTTAAGGTGGCAGCTTCGGTGGGCGCCGGCAGGGGTGCCCCGTCGGCAGAGAACGTTCTGCATGTGGAGCACGTAGCCAGAGATGGCAGGTCCTTCGCCCAAGTTCTCGCATCTTCCCTTGTAGTTCCTCGGGTGGATATTGACGTCCATTCTCCCGCCTCGACTGATAAAGGAGAGCCGGCATGTTTCTTTTCAAACAAAGAGATAGAAGCTTCCCTGGTACCTTTCAGATTAGTAGTGGTGGCCAAAACAGCCTATGGGAGACCTAGTTTTCTTGGAATCTGATCACACTTTATGCAATGGTGTGGTTTGAAAGAATCTTTTGTCATCAGTGCTCTTGACAACTTTCATTTATTACTCCATTTTCAAACCGAAGATGATTTCCTTCGTGTTTTATTACGTGAGGTTTCATATGTTCAAGCTAGGTTATTCCGATTCTTTAAATGGACTCCCATGTTTCGCTCGGATGAGGAACCAATGTTTAGTCTGATGTGGATAGTAGCTGCTATGGGGTTCGCCCCATTTCTCAGCATCGAGGTGTGTCGCTTTGACACACCGTGGCTCGAGTACTTAAATGATTTTGACTTCCCTATTGAATATCATCCTGGATAGGGGAATGTTGTGACAGATGCTTTGAGCAGGAAGCCAATGGCCAGCGTTGCAAGTTTAATGCTTCAAGAATGGAAGTTGTTAGAGCAGTTTGTAAGCTTAGATCTTAATGTAACAGAGAAGGAGGATCGAGTCATGATTGCTCATGTCCAGCTTCATTCAAAGTTGCTGGCAGAGATTAAGCAATTGTAGGATAATGACCCATTATTGGTAGAAATTAAAGAGTAGTTGGCTAGCCGACCATATTTTATGTTAGCCGATGATGATAGATTGTTGTTCTGGGGTAGAACTTGTGTTCCTGATTCTGCATAAATGAAGAAAAAGATTCTCGAGGAAGCTCATAGGTCCAAGTATACAATACATCCAGGAGCTACAAAGATGTATCGAGACTTGAAGAGGTCCTTTTGGTGGCCGAACATGAAGAGAGAAGTGGCCGAATTTGTAAGCAAATGCTTAGTATGTCAGTAAGTCAAGGCTGGACATTTTAGGCCTGCTGAGAAGTTAAGACTTCTTGAAATACCACAATGAAAGTGGGAGAGTGTCGGCATGGATTTTATCATGATTTTACCTTAAACTCGTAGCAGTTTTGATGCAATTTGGGTGGTTGTTGATTGTTTGACTTAAGTCCGCACACTTTTTTCCCATTAAATCTAAATGGACTGTAGATGTGTTGGTTGCCCTGTACATGAACGAAATAGTGAGGTTGCACGGAGTCCCTGTATCGATCATATCTGACAGAGACCCCAGGTTTACCTCTCACTTTTGGAAAGGTCTACAAGCATCTTTGGGAACTCGTTTGAACTTCAGTACTGCCTTTCATCCTTAGACTGACAGACAGATTGAGTGGACAAATCAGATTGTTGAAGACATGTTGAGTGTCACGCCCTGAGCCTTAATTACAGCAGAAGATAAACTCGAAAAATGTGAATAGCCGACATGGTAAGTCTCTTGCAGGCAAGAAAAATCAGAGCAAGTGAAGGATCAACACGAAATATGACCTCGTCAACAAAAAATTACACGAGTTATGAACATTGTTCATACTCGAGGTTCACATGGTCAAGCACGGCCTATGAAGTTGAAACCTGCACGGTTATGTTTTGGATTTATTTGAACCATCAAACTGAACGGGGTGGCTGGCGCCGCCCGCATGCTACACGAGGGCTCAAGAAGGCATCTTGGGTCTCGGACGCCTTTAAAAGAATGCACCTCCTCTAGCCACCACGTTTAATTCAAGAAGGCATCTGGGGTCCCTGACACCTTTAAAGAAGGCATCACCCTTGGCCGTCGTGTTTAAGACTTTTTCAAAAAAATTCATAAAAATAAAAAATACCAAAAAATAGGAAATCACTCAAATAACTAAAATGTGAAAGCCACCTTGGGGTATCGTGGTGTGATATGAGATTTACTCAATGTAATGTCAAAAATGGCGTGTCTACGTTCGTCTATTATTCATTTTTCTCATTTTGATTTATTAGTGTGTGGCGTACCAGTCACAAAGTAACGGTTTATTCGGGCTCCAACACCAAGGTGGTCTGGAGCCACAGGTGTGTATCGTCTGACTGATAAGACAAAGGTAGGTATCGTGTCGGGACTAGAACCCGTTGTGCCGTAAAGGTCACGACGTTAATTACATCCCCTCAGAGAAGAGAAAATATTTGATTAATCACCAGCAAAAGGGGCCTTATGGCCTGAAATCATTATTAATGAAATAGATAAAGGATATCTCAAATTGCGTAAGAGCACCATATTTCAAGGGTAAAAATGTTCAAATCATGTTGGTCATTTCATTGACCATTTCATGTTCGGACAGAAGTGATGGAGACATCACCACCACCTCCCTTTGGCTCGAGTCGTCCATACACCTGAGATTGGATTGAGCTCGAGCTTCATCTCGCATGGGTCCCATTATCTATTTTAAGCATTTTAGTTGAGTCATTTTGATGTATTTTCCCTTTTATTAGAGTCATGTCCCTAGGTCTCAGGTTTATTTCCCTGACTCCAAGGACTGACCCTATGACCTAAATGTGTAGGGGAAAAGAAGAACAAGGATTACATGGCTTCAAGTATGGGCAGTCTACCTAGCGCTGTCAAAGTATCAAAGAGAGAGGCTAGCTGCTATGGGCTTCAGGGAAGTCCTCAGCATTAAGGTGGCAAGAGTGGATACGACTGTCTTATTCGCATTGCATGAGAGATGGGATCCATTCAGCTGGGCGTTCATATTCCCATGGGGACACACGATGCCGACGCTAGAAGACATGGCCCGATTCAGCGGCTTAAGAGTGAATGGCAAGGCGGTGACCGGATGGGCTTATATTAACTACCGAGAGCTAGCCTAGGAGTTGCTAGGGCAAGACTTGATGAGGATGGGGCATCCATCATCCCAATTATCACGATCAGTACTGCAGGAGAGTTTGGAACTTTGGAGAGCGGCAATAGCGATTGGAGAGCTCTCGGAGCAACACATCGACCGGGTGGTCGAATAGGTGCGCCCGAGTGTGGAGGCAGAGGCGGGATTGAAGGGAGATAGGGTTTTGAGATGCTTCCTGATGCTCTTGTTCAGAATGCTCCTATTCGCGACCCGAGCTGATGTTATTAGCTGCAGGCTCCTACCATTGCTAGAGGACCTGAGCAAAGTGGGGAGGTATGCATGGGGAACGGTGGTGTTGGCCATCTTATTCTACTCGCTCAGCGCGACCGACCGAGTGACGATGCTCGGTGGCTTCTCGTCTTTCCTATAGGTAAATGCGTAAATGCTTTCTATTATGCGTTTAAGTACTATATTCTGACATCTCTAAAATGTAGTTTTGGGTTTTCCTATACCTACCCGGGATTGGCCGAGGGGTCGAGCTACATCTGGAGTGGATCTCTATCGCGAGGCAGTGGAACATAGCTCAAGACACGGGGTCCATTAAGAGGTTGACTCGGGCGATACAAGAAGACCTCGACTCATACTCGCATGCATCGGTAAAAGCCTGAATTTAAATATTTCCTATATGCTTCTATATGTTTGACAAATGATTAAATGTATCTCTCAAATATTAAGATGAACATGATTCACTATTGATTTATCACTGTTTGCAAGTTCTCTTCTCATCTCAGAGTCATTTTCTTAAGTACATGGCATATACTCTAGTATATGACCATTAGATACATTCTTGCACATTAGATACACAATCTTGGACTTGATAACCTCTCCTTTAGATATTCCTTCCAACGGACTAGAAAATCTTATTTTAAGGCCTCTGTAAGTCTCCGTGAGCCTGGGATTCCCTCCAGGACACTGAGCTAGTTGTACCATTAAAGCCCAATTTGTCTAGAGAGCACTACCATCAGTTTTCTGTGTTCTGGACATAAACGGTCTAGAATGTGACCGCTAAGATGCATTAACAGTTCAATACTTGACCACTTGTCTCCAGGAGTCTAGCCCATATTTGGGTTTTCGTTCCAACTTAAACGGCCCATTATTAGACCGCTTGACTAGCTAGACGGTCCAATATTAAACCGCGTGAAGTTCATAAACGGCCTAGTAATCGACCGTTTGTTTCCTGAGTTCCACTAACCCGAGGTTTGACCCAAGGGTTTAGATTTCTATGTCCCTAGATGGATTATTGAGTGTCTAAGACCTATCACCTTATTCAAGACATCTAAAATAAATTATGAAAAGTAAAAGATTGTACCGTTATGCTATCGAATTTCTCCGTGGCATGACCTAGTAGTAATTGCTTATTCTTGAATTCTTATATTCAAAATTGGTGAATTCTTTTATTGACATTGCATCATGAAGCATTCATTAAACTTGTACATTATTGGCCCAACTTTATATACATGGAAGTAGCTTGATTTATACTTGAAGATGCAGTTCGAGCACTGATTGTATTCAAGGGCTCTATGCTAGTCCCCTCGGCTGATTGTCAGAAACATGCTGTAAACCATGGGGTATGATGCTACTGGCATCGCATTACGTTGGGAGTACTTTCTCTATAAATAAGTGAAGATCCATGGCATACTTGGAATTGATATTGAAAAGTACTCACTATTAACTACCAATGGCTAATACTGGCCCCATGAACCCTGCCAATCCAGACAACAAGATCTCAGCATATCTTCTAACGTCTGAATGGTCCTTTCAGACTGACCATTAGATTGAGGATGATACACCGAACTAAATACCAAATCCATGCCCAACGCCTTTTGGAAACTCCGCCAAAAGCCAGATGTAAAGCGTGGGTCGCGGTTTGATGCAATAGATATCAGAATTCTATGCAATGGCACAATCCTCTGAACATAAAGCCTGGCCAATCTTTAAACATTCCACTTTACCTTAATCGGCAACAATCTAGCTATTTTTGTCAATCGATCAACCAACAGCCAAATGCCATCATATCTGTCAGGGGTTCGACGCAAACCTGCAACAAAATTAGTAGTCACATGATCCCATTTTCACATCGAAATTTCCAAGGGTTGAAGCATACCTTCGGGTCTCTGATGCTCAACCTTCACATGCTAACACGTTAAACATTTAGCCACGAAGTCTGCCACATCCTTTTTCATACCTGGCCACCAGAATTGCCTTTTCACATTATTATACATCTTCATGGTTCTAGGATGAATGGTATAGTGGGATCTGTGTGCTTCACGCAAAATAGCATTCCTCAAAGAATCTTCAGTGGGAACATAGATTCAGCCTTGAATCTTGCCACTGCATCATCACATAACTCCACATCTAGCATTGTCACAACATGAGACAGCTCAGAATCTACCTGCTGTGCCTCCCTAATCTGTCGATAAATAGCTAGAGTCATCACTAGACTAGCAAGAATAGTCATCATCAGATCACGAGGAATCTTCAATTTGAAAGTCTCGCTTGGAACCTACTCCCATAACTTCCACTCTCGCATCATCAAGTGACTGATCAGCACTTTCCTCCTCAGTGCATCTGCCACCGCATTCATCTTGCCAGGTTGATAAGATAGAATAAAACCATAAACTTTCATATACTCCATCCACCAGCACTGACGAAGATTCAAGTCTTTTTGAGAGAAGACATATTTCAAACTTTGGTGCAGTGTGTGCGAGGTTTAAGGTCAGGTCAAGCGTGGAGACCTCCCCTTTGTAGGAGATATTCTGATTTCTCCTTGGACGGAGAGAATCACATTCTACTAAGTTTCATCATCTTCATCGCGTGTTCGGATTGGTTGACCTCCTCTTGTGTGCCATGAAGTCTATGTGAGACATGTTCTATGTTTTGGCAAAATGGTTGCCTGTGAGAAGTGATGCCCATTCCTTGGTGTGTAAGGATTTGTTGGCGTGTTATGGAAGGATGAGTGCCAGTTGGGCGGTGCTTCCGAGAATTCATGGTTTAGTTTTGTGATTTTTGATGCATTGTGAATCAGAGCCTACAGAGTTGCAGGAGGATTGCCAGACTAAGAGAGAAAGTCTGTGCCCTGAATTCGAGGTAATTGAGCTTTCCTCACCTTGTTTTTCAAAGTTAGGAGGATTGTCGGGATGCCGGATCCCGAGTCATCTATGATGATTGTGCGTGTAGTGCAGAGTGCACAGCAGAAGCCTAGTGGGCCCATAACCCATGGGTCTAGGATCATAGTAATGGTTACTACAGGCGGATTTCAGAGGATGGGTGGAGTATCAGAGGATTGTTTCCTCGTTGTGAGATTGTCTCTGGTTGTGTGAGCCATGTCGATTGTTGTGCCATTGCTGGAGGCATTGTGATTTGTGGCACTGGCAGAATAGAGAGTTGGGGAAATATGACGGCAAGTTTGCCACATGAGTACCCTGTTCATTTGTTGGAAGCAGTGTCAGGTGTTTGGTGCTAGACCCAGTTGGGGGTTGCTGAGGAGTAGCCTAGCAGAGGACGAGGATGCGATGATCAGAGTCGGTAAGCTATGTGCTAGACTCGTGCGAAGAGCTGTGTCCTCAGGATGGAATCGTGTTTCTAGAGACGTATTTTTTGAGGAAGGAAATTATGGATCTCAGTTGGTAGCTGTGAGCGGCTGGTGAGGCTACCCAAGTGGTCAGTTGTAATAATGCCTAGAAGAGGCCCAATTGATTCTGAGAGTTCAGAATGTTATAATTTCATAATCATTATTGTTATCATCATTGCCATTATGTATTTTATTATACTTTTTTTAGAAGGAGCGGGCCGAAAAGGGGGCTAAAAGGGTGTACCGGCGAAGGCCATGGAGAGCATGCCGGGTGGGAGCTGGGTGGAGCATGCCGGGCTGGGCACTGGCGAGTGTGCCAGGCTGGGCGCTGGCGAGTGTGCCGGGCTGGGCGCTGGCGAGTGTGCCGGGCTGGGCGCTGGCGAGTGTGCCGGCGAAGGAGTTGAGTAGCGCACTGGTGAAGGCCTGGCCGAGTGTGTCAAGGAAGCGCCAAGCTAGGTGTGTCGGGCTGGGATGCCAGGGAATGGGTGGGCTAGGGCGTACTGGCCAAGGGTGGCAAGGGTGTACCGAGGAAGGGGCTAAGTCTATGTAGATTCCAGCTGGGGGGGGCAAAGTCTGTGCAGGTTTTCAGCAAAGGGACATGGTCCGTGCAGATGTTCACGGGCTAGGGGCAAGGTTCGTGCATGTTTGTGCGGGCTAGGGGACAATGTCCGTGTAGATGCATGCAGGCTAAGGATGAAGTCTGTGCATGTTGAGGCAAGTCCGTGCAGGTCTTGGACAAAGTCCGTGCAGATGTACAGGGCTAAGTCCATGCAGGTTCTGAACAAAGTCCATGCAGGTATAAACAAAGTCTGTGCATGTTTGATGAAGTCCGTGCATGTCTGATGAGGTTCTAGGGTAAGTCCGTGCATATCCACAGGTTTTGGGATGAAGTCCGTGCAGATTTGGACTGAGTCCGTGCATGTTCTGGGGTAAGTCCGTGCATATGCACGAGTTTTGGGATGAAGTCCATGCAGATTTGGACTGAGTCCGTGCATGTTATGGGGTAAGCCCGTGCATATGCATGGGGTCAAGGGCAAGGTTCGTGCATGTTTTGGTGGCGTATGGTTGCGCAAGTCCGTGCATATGCATAGGGTCAAGTCCAAGGTTCGTGCATGTTTTTGGGGGTTGAGTCTGTGCGCGGTTGGGCAAGTCCGTGCATATGCACGGGGTCCCACTCAGTAACACTTTCCCAAGGGTTTACCTGGGCCAGCCTTACCCCTAAAAAAACCCCTCTGACCCTTCATCTTCCACTATAAAATCCCCCATTTGGGATCCCAAACGAGAACGAACGATCAACGACGATCAACAAGAACGAGCAGCAAGCATCAAGCATCAATGCAAGGAGTAAGGGCACGCTAAGGAGATTTGTGTGTGTGTTTGCTAGGCTCACGCCGAAGGCATGCCACATGAGCATCCCTCATACGGCGTCTAGCCCAAACACCCACCTCCAGCCCCCTATTATGATGAATGTATGTCACCTCAACAATCGTGCCTGACCCCAGATCTCGCTTGGTGAAAACACTTTGACTAAGTTCTATCTCGATATTCGTACATGACCCCGATGTTGCTTGACAAAAGCACTCTGCCCGGTGCTTGTGTTGATATTCATGTATGACCCTAATGCTACCTAATGAAAGCACTCTGCCCAAGCCCTATCTTGATAGTCATGCACCCCCAGACGTTGTTCGACAGGGACACCCTGCTCAACCCTGCCTCGACATTCATGCATGACCCAGATGCTGCTTCATGAGAGCGCCCTGCCCAGTCCTTGCCTCAATGATTGCACACTATTCAACATTGCTCGATTGAGGCACCCTGCCTCATCTCTACCTCGACATTCCTGCATGACACAGTCATTACTTGATGAGAGCCCCCTACCCAGTCTCTATCTCAATGGTCTCGTACCATCAGACATGGCTCAATCGAAGCTCCCAGCTTGGCTCCGTGCCTCGATGATTGTGGGTCACTTTGGTGTCACCTCGATGAGCTTGCCCTTAGTGCTGTTACCCAGGCAATGGGCATACTTCACAAGTCCTGGCGTAAGATGAAGCGCCGGGCCCCTGTCTCTTTCAATGGGCCTCAAGCACGACCATCAAGGTCTCACGGTGCCCATCCACTTAGTCACAACGGTGCCCCCGACACCCGACTACCAGATACTCCAGTCATATCGGGGCCCGCGGCACCCGATCGCTCAACTACTTCAGTTACAACGGGGCCCTCGGCACCTGACTACCAGCCACTCCAGTCATAACGGTGCCCCTGGCATCCGGTCGCCAGTAGCTCAGTCACAACGGTGCCCCGGGCACCTGACTGTCAGCCACTCCAGTCACCTCGGGCCCCCCGGCACCCCATCGCTCAACTACTTCAATCACAACGGGTCCCCGACACCCGACTGCCAGCCACTCCAGTCACAACGGTGCCCCCGGCACTCAATTGTCAGCCACTCTAGTCACATCAGGGGCCCCAGCACCTGACCGCTCAACAACTCAATCACAACGGTGCCCCCAGCACCAGATTGCCAGCTACTCCAGTCACATCAGGACCCCCGGCACCCAATCGCTCAACAATTCAGTCACAACCGTGCCCCCGACACTAGGTTGCCAGCTACCCCAGTCACATTGTGACCCCCAGCACCCGACCTCTCAACAACTCAGTCACAATGGTGCCCCCGACACCCAGCTGTCAGCCATATCAGGGCCCGTCACACCCGACTACTCAGCTGCCACAGTCACAGTGGCACCCTCGGCACCTGGCTGCCAGCTACTCCAATCACAGTGGGGCCCATGACACCCGATCACTCAACAACTCATATCCCACCGGTGCCCACAGCACCCGGCAATCCTGAGCTCAACGGCATTTGGTCACTCCAGTCATGGCGATGCTCACGCCGTCCAACCGCTCAAGTCTCAATGGCACTCGACCGCTCCAATGACAAGCTGTGCCTACATCATTCGGTCACCTCGGCCTTGGCAACACCCCACTACTCTGGCACAATGGTGCCTACGGCACCCCTATTGTCCCAACCTCGACACTGTCTCATGACGGAAAGACATTGTGATGCCCCTTAGGCGACATCCTACTGAGTCACAAGTCCCCTAACAGACACTATGTATAGATACGGAGCTGCCCATACAATAATGCAATGACCCGGGGACCGTCACAATGACGGAATTGTCCTGCGGCTTGCAAACACTTGTAATCGGGCTCTCACGCCCTATATAAATGCCTCTCACGGCATCAAAGTCATGTAACCGAGTTAGGGAGCAGATCCCCCTCCTTGGTGGAACCAGTCTCTCTGCCCCTACTTGTCCTTGTTGTGTTGTTGTTGTCCTGTAGCTGTTGCATGGACTAAGCCCTCCCAACGTCGCGGCTCCCAGGGTCCCTGACTCTCTCTTCGGCGGTAGAAACAAAGGTCTTCGGGCTCTGCCCGATGTAAAATAAACACTGATTGCTTGCGGTCAGTGGGGAATGATGTCCTATACATGACTCCCTACAATCGCCTGCGCACTCGCACCCGTGGAACCTTCCCGTCTCTCCACGTGTCGCCCGTCTCCCAAGCTCACATGTCACGTCCTGGCAACACATCCACAGTTAAACATTCGGTTCCACAGGTGATCGCCGAGAAATTGACTGGCAC
Source organism: Amorphophallus titanum (assembly GCA_024336825.1). Taxonomy (NCBI): domain Eukaryota; kingdom Viridiplantae; phylum Streptophyta; class Magnoliopsida; order Alismatales; family Araceae; genus Amorphophallus; species Amorphophallus titanum. Next base: position 1,152,616 of record JANBPO010008819.1, read on the forward strand.
GCCCGCATTCCATCCAGTCATCCCCGTTCCAGCATTCCAGAATGATTAACCATACACCACTCCATCTAGTGCATTCCTGTCGTTCTTTCCAACCTCCTTTCAATACCCAAGAAATCCCCGTGTGCCAAATCGACTGATCTCGGCCTTCCCCAAAAGGCAAGTGTACACCCACGCCGCGAGGGAAAAGGAATCAGAAAATGGGAATTTCCCCGCGGTTGCAAACAACACTCTATCTGAATAATCTAGTAGGTCGATGCATATGGAAGATGCACTGACCTTGCCATGCTAGTAGGTCGATGCATATGATAGGTGCACCGACCTTACCATGCTAGCTAGTTGAAGCATAAGGAATGAACATCGACCTTAGTACACCTGCAAGTCAGAACATTTGGGAGGAGCCTCAACCTCACTGAAGAGGAATAGGTGCTTAACATTGAGGTTAGACTTGTGAGATGTATAGAGCTATTGCTGAAAATCATTCTGGCCGAAGTGAACATCTTGGTTAAGCTAGTAGGTCGATGGCTGTGAAAAGAACACCGACCTTACTATACTGGAAGGTCGATGCATGAGACAGTTGCACTGACCTCACTATGTTACAAGGTAGATGTATATGAAGGGAACCAAGACCTTACTACACCTGATATAAGCTGGCTGTTGAGAGATGTTGTGCTATGGTTGTCTGCAAATCTGACCTTAGTCTCACACCATCCTTTTAACCCTTCCGAGTCTTCGGGCTCGTGGGTGGCGGTACGAGTCTCAGGTTATCGGGCCTTCCCGATAATCGAATTCTCAGGTCGTTACAGCTGGTATCAGAGCACAGTTGTGGGATTATACGAGAATCATAAGTAATTGTAGTGGTCCACTAGTCCACAATGATGATGTACAGTTGACGCTGGCAATGGGCACCGTGTGTTTTTATTAACTCTGGCGATTTTGTGTTTTCTATCTTTTGCTCCAGTGTGTGTGGATTGGGTATGGCGCCGAGGCGGAGGACTCGCTCTCAGTAGCGACTGTCGGCAGAGGTTCGGGGCTTGAGATGGGAGTTGAGGCACGTTTTGGAGACGGTTTCCTGTGTGGCAAGGTCCTTGGAGCTGGATGCACAGAGTACCAGGGGACGGGATGGCCAGGGGTAGTCCCAACCGGTGGCTACCCAATAGTCGAGTGCTTTTCAGCCTCCTTCAGGGAGTTTGGGAGTTTCAACCCCGGCAGCATCTACGGCAGGACCTGCGTCTTGTGGCCCCAAGGTCAAGAAGTTCTTCAGGAAGGGTTTTCAAAAGAAGAAGAAGGAGGGCCGAGAGCAGCGGTAGACTTCTTCGGGTAGTGTTCAGCAGCCGGCACCTCTTCAGCGACAGGGGTCAGTCGGTGGTTCTCGTGCAGAGTGTCCCCGATGTGGCGAGTCGCATCCAGGCAGGCAGTATACGGCGCCGGTGATCTACTTCAAATGTGACCAGTTGGGTCACATGGCGCGTGACTATCCGCAGAGGCCGCGTCAGCCACCCCAGCTTCCTCAACAGCAGCAATACCCGCAGCAGCAGTTTCAACAGCAGGGGCAGTATCCACCACTACCACGGTCAGCGAGTGTGGGCAGGCAGAGAGTTTGAGGCCAGATTACACATATGACCAGGGCAGAGGCAGTGTCGTCGCAGCTTGTGGAAGGTACTGTTATGAATTTGGGTTATGCAGCACGGGTTTTGTTCGATTCGGGTGCGTCCCATTCGTTCATTCTGGTTAGCTAAAGATTCCTATTTGGAGTTTAGTTAATCGTCTCTTTCCTTTTCCGTTTGCTCCGGTCGCCTATCAGTTGTGCATTCCAGTGAGGAGGTTGGTCGTGTTTTACTTTCCCTTAGTTGTTAGTTCCTCCAGGCATGCGTTATTCGGTTTGGCCATTCCTTGTGATTGGTTCAAAGTTTTTTTGAAAGATTCCCATTGCTCGTTGGTTAAGAACGGGTGTCGTTCGCCTTAACGCCTGCTTTTCAGTCCACTCCGCTTCATTTCCGTTTCACCTTCATGTTCCATGTCACTTTCGCTTCACCTCCGCTTGCTCCCCTGTAAAGAGGACGTTAAGGAGGGACATCTGTTGACACTCATTTTATGACCAATGAGTTAGGTCATCTCCTTATTTATTTTTGTGATGTCCCGGGTTACTCACCGCTTATTGGGCCATGTTGGTCAGTTTTTGAGATTTATTTCATGGGTCACTCTCCCTGGTTGGGCCTCGTTCCTTATTTTTTTCGTCACTCGAAGCTTAGTGGGATTTTCGTTCTTATTGCCATCACCTCGCCCCTAGCAATCTATAAAAAGATCGTTAGCCATAGTTGGCAATCTAATTCTCAACAGTTTAGCACTAGCAGAGTCCTATTTTAACGTCTTTCCTATCTTTTACTGGACGATCAGCCCATGCGGTCTATCACATGACCGTTAGGGGTGCTCTGGTGGTTTATTGCTAGACTGTTTGGCATGAAAAGAGTCCTTATCACGACTTCTTCTCTCGTTGATCTTATCTTTTGCTGGACGATCGAGCCATGCGGTCTGTCTATCGACCGTTTCTTGATCCATGCGGTCTATTGCAAGACCGTTAGTGTAGACAGAGAGTCCTATTCTGACTATTCTTTCTCTGCTTTGCCAAAAACAAACTAAAGTCCTTGTTTTGTCGATTTCCCTCCAAATAGAGATCCTCAGAAGCTTCTGTTTGTTTCTGTAGACTCTTGGGAGTATTATCTCCGAGAGTTTGATAAGTTCAGGCCTCATAGACACTCTTAAAAGTTTAAATGATGCATTGCATCAACCGGTAATTTCCTGTGAACATGACATTACAAGCTATGAGAGTAACATTGCTTCTCTGCAATCTGAAATCCAAGATCTAAAAAATTCCATGTCTAAATTTGTTAAAGGAAAGGATAACTTGGATAAAATTCTTAGAGTTAAAATCAGTTTTCAGAGAGAAGGACTGGGTTACAATCCAGTCAATGAGAAACAGTCTGAAAATAAATTGTCTACTTCTTTTGTGAGCTGTTCAGAGCCATCAAAAACATCCCCCTCATCTATTTTTCAATTCACTACTCAGAAATCTAAAAATCACACTAAAAATCTGAAAAAGCATGAAAAATAGAAAAAGACTATTGATCTGAATAAATCTAAAAATGTTTCTGCTGCTACTGTGAAACCTGATACTCCAATGCATGCAGCTCATAAGCCTCCCACTCATTCACATGCACATAAAAAGAATGTCTCATGTCATTCTTGTGATAGGACAGGGCATGTAATGTATGATTGTCATGTTGATGTGACACAATCCCTTGGACCTAAATTCACCAGCAATCGAACCGAACGGTGGATCCACTCAAGCTGGTTTACCCGTGTCGCGCACACCCGGGTCCGTCGGTGGACCGACGATGGGGGATGAGGGTCCGAGGGTGGAGCTTGAGATTCCGGGGGGTTGGCTAGCTTGGGGCTGAACCCCTAAGGATCAGAGATGCCCAATTCGACGGGTGGCCAGCACGCCGAGGGCGTGGGATGTAGGGCCACACTCACAACTCGCTCCGCAGTGGCACACGATTTTGTGGATTCCGGACTGGGCACTCGCTCACCATCCGATAGGCAATAGAAAGTAATAATAGGCCAGAAAAGATAATGCTACCAGCAGAGGAGAGTGATCAGGAGCTCACCTGATCGGCGTGAAGATGTCAATCCTAGTCGAGAGATGGGGCAAGCGGGGAAGCGTGGGTATTTTCGACACGCTACGTCGATGAAGCTTGGATCGCTAACCTGCAACCAGAAACGGTCCTCTCCCAACCACATACCAGTGGTCCTGACTCGACTGCCTTTGCCCAGAAACAGTCTAGTACATGATCGCCTATCTCAGTTCTTGTTTAACCCGGGGTTTGACCCAAGGGTTGATTTCTTAAGCTTCTAGATGGTCTATTGATTGTCTAGAACCCAACACTTCATTCCAAAGTTATCTAATAAACTAAGAGGATTAAAGAATATGTCGTTATGCTGTCGGAATCCTCCCGTGGCATGACCTTGTCTTAAATCAATCTTTGAGTTCTCATGATCATACTTCGATGCGTTCTTTACCTTTGATACATTATCATGGAACTATAATTTGAATTGAACATTATTTATTATATTCTCATAGAAGTAGCTTGATCTGTAACTTGAAGATGCAAGAGTGGGCACAGACAGTGTCCAAGGGCTCCACACTAGCCCCCTCGACATAGAGCCAGAAATATGTTAAAAATCATTGGGTATGATGAATACTGACGTCACATTGTGTCGGGAGTACTTTTTTTATAGACAGGTGAAAACCATGAGACAATATTGTGATAAATACATGCTTGCAAGTACATTCTTGTTCATGACTTTCTAGTGCATAGCCTTTATAATTATGAAGTACATTCTTGTTAATGAAAGGCCACTTTACCTCATTACCTTGCTTGATCATGCTCTAGTGTCTATTCATATTCTTCTAGTTGCATATTGTTACTTGGATTCTTAATTGAGTGTTTATCACATTCTCTTTTATCTTATTCAATAGAGTGAAAATGTAATTACTTAAAGCATGCCTCCATGTTGATACGAAGATACATACTGGGCAAGTAATCTTTCAGGAAGTTCAAGTAAGTCAAATTTTGATTATTCTAGCAACGGGTCTGAGAGTGATGATGAATGATGATCGAGAGAAGACTTAATTGTCCTTAGTCATTAGAATGGTCTAAAGTCTTGTCATGTAATTTTCTCTTTATTGAGTCATTATGTAATTTCCATTTTTCTTGAGTCTGGAGTCCACATTGCTAGCTTACTTTAAGTAATTTACAAGTTACATGAATTCAAATATAGCTATGCATGTTCGCATGAAACGACACTAGAGAGAGTGTATAGCAAGAGATAATTTGGGTAAACATTCAAGTCTTTCAAGAATTCATGTCAATATACATGGTGATGAACAAGCATGTACGTTTATCAAGTCATGTCGAGAATTGGCTATCACGTTATCACGTAAGTAAATACCCTTTCCGGGTCACGCAAGTCATGTCATGTCAAGTCAAGTCAAGTATAAGATTGTGGAATATCATTTATCTAGAACGACGAGTACTTTGATGCAATGCCACACCGCGATCAATAATAGCTCCCATGGGCATAAGTACTTTCGGGTGCTCCTCCCAAGACCAGATCGGGCCCTATATGCGCAAGCATTGAGTCATATATTTTGACATCCACTACTGTTATTAGCCAATATAGAGTTTCAAGGGAATACTTTTGTAGGAAATTTAAGGTAGATATTGTGGAATGAATCACAAGGATAGAATGTGATACGTAAGGACGTACTATGATCAAATGGTATAATCATGATACACGTTGAAAACGAGGTGAAATCGGCTCCCTAGTGGGTGCCATGATATCAAGAATAAGCACTCTTATGTACATAGTTGCTCGTTCTTTGTACATGATAAGTTAGAAAGAATCTATGTCTTCCTAGAGGCACATAATCCTTAAGTAATAGTAATGGTATGGTTTCCCATTCCATTAACTCAAGAACATTCTCAAGGTATCCAATTGGCATACCATGAGGGCCGGTCTACCATGTTTCTTTAGAGTGACATGACAATTAAAAGAAAGTATCATGAGTTTTAATGGTACAACTTGCTCGGCGGCCTTAAGAGAATCCAAGACTTCGCTTAGACTTACGGAGGTCTCTATGATAAATTTACCAGTCCGAAGGAAGAATATCCCACGGAGGGCTCATCTATCACCGAGAAATAGTGGGTTATCGATAAAACATTGAGAACGTGGGACTATACTCACGGACTGAAATTTGTACACAGTTTCAGAGGTCCCATCACTTATCTCTGCTGCTACTGAGAAGGCGGAGCAGACTACTACACCGTGCCCGATGATACCTGTCCCTCGAATCTCTTCCTCTTCTTGAATTTCTTGAACTTAGGCTTGAAGGAAGAAGTATCACTCATAGCAGGAAAGACAGGAGGAACTCCCAACACAGAAGGCTGATAACTCGACTGAGGTGGAACAGTCGACTGAACCGACGCCGCTTGAGGAAAACTATGAGATCTAGCCATATCTAGCTCAAGTTCTGCTACTGCCTGAGAAGCATCATTCATCACAGATACTCGGGTTGTGATCAAATGCTACCTCAGATCGGGCCTCAAACCACGCAGAAAATGTTCAGTCCTAAGAGCTTCATTTGTAAGCACATGGGGCACATAACGACCCAATTTCATGAACCGATTGCGATATGCCAACACTGACATTCCACCTTGCACAATCTCTATAAATTGATACATCTTGTTCATGCGGAGATATGCAGGATTGAAAGTATGCTCAAAAGTGGCGACAAATTCTATCCAGGTGATTTGTCGAAGAGGACGGGAACGGAAGGCAACTTCCCATTCTGTAGTCCACAAAGTAAGTGTTGCGCCCTGAAGCTGAAAAGTTCCAAGCATCACCCTCTCGTCTTTAGCACATTCCATGGATCGAAAAATACATTCCGTTGCATCCAGCCAAGCCCTGACTGCGTCTGGATCAGCTTGACCTTCGTAAGTCAGCGGATGGAACAGTAGAAATTCCTTCAATGCATGACCAGGACCACCAGGCATATCTTCTTGCACCGGAATAGCAGGAGCTGGAGCAGAAACAACTTGATCTTGATCCAGAACAATCACTGGAGGAGATGAGGCACTACTTTCTTCTTGAGGAGCAGGACCTCGACCTCGACCATGGCCTCTCCTACGAGGCGACATATAGAAGCTAGAAAACTCACACAATAACAAGAAATCCATCATTAATACGGAAAACATCCTAAGCCAGCAATAGACAACTCGCAGATTTTATGCATAAAATGTGAAAATGGAGGCAATCTTTAACTCTGCAAATGTGACCCAAATAATGTAAATAAGATATGGATGGAAATATAATACAAAGGGGAGCAAGATGGAACCAAGAAGCAAGCAATCAGACCTCAGGAAGGTAATCCAATCATCAACCAAAGGTGTACCTGTGAACCTGTCCCTGGGTCTACTTGTAGACTTTATGAAGAAAACTCAAACTTTAAGACACAATAAAGCTATGAAAACACGACCCAAATGATGCATATGATATATGGATAGAAAGCTAATACAAAGGGCTACAAAATGAGCCTAAGAATAGGGCAATCTGACCCAGGAGCCCAAGTTATGTATCAACGAAGATGGCCCCGTGAGCACTGTGCCAGAACTACCAGAATCAGAAAGTGGTCTACCAAATGGCCATTTTTTAAACCCTTGCGGTCTACCAAACGACCGCAAGGCTACCCGAAAGGCCCTAGCGGCTCAGTGATGACCGCTAGGCTCGTCTGACGGCCCTGGAGGTGACCGTAAGGTCCTGACAGACCCGAAAACACCCAGAATAGTGGAAAAATGGCGAAAAAACTATCTAAACATGCACAAATTCACACCCAACTTACAAGAGAGCATGAATAATGTGATGGGCACTTGGTGTCCCATTATGATTACCAAAAAATTGTAGGTTGTTGATGTTTATGTGTCACCCCCGCCCTAGAACTAATTATGCAAGTATATGCATGAAGCATGAACCGGCATGAAAGTATGAACAAAGAGTGGATAAATAGATATGAAAACTAACTGTGATCGCCACCAAGGTTGCAGCGACACCAAGAGATGAAGAGATGAAGGGAAGGGTGCCGTGTACCTTGGAAAAGGAAGAAGACTCGATCACGTTTAAGGAATGGGGTGCGGAGAACTTGTGAGATCAACCTCCTCTCCTTTCAGCCGGCTAGAGGAAGAGGGCCACATATTCAATCATGCTCTCCTACAAAACAATGATCAAAACACAAAGGAGAAAAATCAAGAGAGCTTACAATTCAGGAGTGCTCGAATAGCAAATCACAGAGAGGTCACAAATGGCTCCATGAGTAAGACGAGACGCTAAGCACGATGGAGAGATGAACTACCTTCTGGTAGGTTTTGTAAGAGGCAAGACATGGCGGGAAGGGTAAATAAGGAATTATAGATTTACAATTTCGGGGTCCAATTCGATGCCATCATATCTGTTGATGTGGCCTGCGGCATTGGATCGATGGCAATGCGCGAACAACACCCACGCATGGCCGACATGTCCCGTTTTCCACGTGGATCAATTGGAGGTTAAGGGTGACAAATATGTCTACACGGGTGACAATGGGTTAGTAAGGGAAAAAAAGACCCTACTAACGGTGACAAATAGGGCTCAATAGAGACAATCCTGACGCGTGACTTTCAAGCAGCGTAGGAGTAAGGGCGACGACTTCTGGACTTTAGTGGTGACAATTAGGTGACTATGGGTGACAAATGCTCAACTAGAGTAACAAAAAACTTCACATTGGTAACAAGTGAGAAGGAAGCTAAAGGTGAAAAAGAACAGAAGAAAGAGGAACTGAAGGAGATCAGGACAGAGAGACGTGCTCATAAGAAGACAAAAGACCTACAGTGCTCAGAAGAAGAAAAATGTGAACAATGATCCCAAGGGCTCTAAATTAAGCAATATGAAGAACAAGCAAGGGCTGACCACAGTTGTCAATGTCACGCCAGGAGAAGGAATGCTCTAGTCAACTTCAACTTTATGTTGACCCAATGCATCAATGGTCCAATACTCCAGGCAAAGTCAATAGTCAAAGTTAAGATTTTACAACTTCTGACTTCCAGTAAAAGCCCTGTCAAGCTTCGGCAAGTGACAGTGGACACAGAAAATGACAAACGTGGAAGAACAACAGAAGAAGATTGAAGGTAACAAATACTCTCCTAAGTGTGACAAATGAAGATTCAGAGGTGACAAAGAGATATATAAGGGTAAAAAATAGATGTTAAGGTTGACAACTGTGGAAACAACGGTGGCGCTCGGTGTAATGCCTCACCATGTCATTACAACTCCCCAGGGCACTAGTACTTTTCGGGCGCTCCTCCCAAGACCAGACCGGGCCCTTATGATATGTTGACATTGATTTAGTGGATCCGAGATCCCGAGTAATATCTAGACATTCATTGGAATCGGCCAGAATTCCAAGGTCAAGCCATGCAACTTATCTTCTAGGATCTAGTGAACTTCAATAATTAAATGGGAAGCCCTAAGACAGTGGTTTACCAAGGACAAGAATATACTTAGAATTGAATGCAGCACAAGCCAACCATGGCCAGGCAAAAAAACACCCAAGAAACACGGAAACAAGCTTATGGAGGGGTGGCGGTCGCCCAAGGGCCACAACCAGGGTTAAACGGTCTGGAATGGACCGCTTAGGTCGATGCTGGGCCAGGAGGACCAAGCCCATAGTTAAATGGTGAAAAATGGTCCATAATGGGCCGCAAGCAAGGATAACGATCCACAATGAGCCGTTTCGAGATGGAAAGGATCTTGGGCCACCTAACAAATGAAACGGTCTCAATTGGGCTGCCCCAATTCATAAACGGTCCTCATCGGGCCATTTAGGAAAAAAAATGGTCCAATAATGACCGCCATTAATTTGGGCCCCACAAGATTATGGCAGTCAACCTAATGGGCTCTCAGTTTGCCCAAGACATGGTGGAACTGAACCAGGGTCCAGCCCACACCTCTTAGGTCGAGCCAGAGGTGATTTGGTCAACTTAGACCTCGCTAGGTCGATGGAAAGTCAAGAAAATCGACCAATAGGACTTGGCACTTAGCCAGTTAAAGACGGTCACAATAGGGCCACTGTATGATACAGGCGATCATGTAGGGGCTGCAAACAGACGGTAGCGCTCCCATAAGGGCCACAATTAACAGGACAGTCCCAATTTAGGCTGTAAAAACCAAGTGATTCGATCGAGTAATTGGGTGAAGGTTTCGGGGTACAACCCGCCCGGCGTCCTAGTAGGAATTCCAAGCTCGCAGGGACTTACGGAGTCGCCAGTAGTAGTCAGTCTGTCTGTTGTCCATCCTGTACTTTTGACCGGGGTATGCCCCGTGTAGTTGTACATTGGACTTCTGGTTAGTGTTTGGACTTGTTTAATTGTGAATCTGGACTATTATATATGTTTATCACTCTGGTATGTTTAAATTGCTTCTGCATTAAAATTAAATTTATTACTTTAATTGATATTGCACTTGTAATTTTCATTCGTTATACATCCTCCCGACAAACTCCCCCAACCCTTACGGGGCCTCATCAGTCTCTTGGGTGACTTCCCCGAGTTCCTAGTATTGGTAATCCCATGATATCGGGTTATCGATATACAGATCTCCTGGGTCGTTACACCCTCATCCTATCACCTACCTCTCCCATTGTTTCGTATGTCCCTGCTCCCCTGCAAGTTTGCCTTCCACCCATCCTCACTCCCCTACAAGCGCACACTCCGCCTGTTATTCCCACCATGCCTTCCAATCCTCCACCAGTCATCCTCCCAGTAGGCCCCATTACCCCTACTACTCCCATTACCCCTGCTATTACCACCACACTTACCCCTACACCGCTTATCCACCCCATCGGGTCCATTAAGACACTTACCATGAGCCCATCTGATGCCGTGCCAGCCCAGAACTTTTCCCTACGAAGCGGGCGTTTGTTCCATCGGAACTATTCTACCACTGGTGCACCTACACCTAATCCCCAGTCCTTACAATAGGCTGCTGACTAAGAAGAGGCAGATCTATTGTCAGGTACTCAATATGATCTGCTACATCATCTGGACAAGATGCTCGCCAAGATTTTAGTTCTGGAATTAATCAAGAGGTCTAAGCTTCACCAAGATGCGCTCTGAGATTTTTTGCAAAAGGTCATGGTCAGCGAAGATATGGCAGTGGATAGCTTACCGACCACCCTGGCCACAATTTCCAAGGGGCCGGCCATCACATTTTCAGAGACCGACCTAGGACCTCCCGAGGATCATCAAATGTCGTTATGCATTTCTATTATCTTGAACAAAGTTCCCGATTATGATATCCGCCTTAATTTATTCCGTAAATAAACAGAGCCTAAGAGTATACATGTCAATACAAGTTAAGATTCTCGCCTAATCTTGCTTGTAGGAGGGGTTGCATATGTGAAAAAGGAATACATTCAATTTTTATTGATCAAATTAATAATTGATTGTGTTTGATCCACGGGTGTCAATAAGATGCCAAGAGATTAGAGGTGGTGACAATAGTAGAGTACTTGTCATGGTATCTTACTAAGAAGAAAATGTCTCAATGTCCTGGGACGGTTGAACTCGTTTCAACGCGGGTCAACGGACCGAGTCGCACTGTCCCTCTCTCTCTCTTTCTTTTTTTTTTTCCTAAGGTTCTCCGGCGGGTAATCGTACCGCGGCGGACAAAAGAGAAGGTGGCCGGACCCCCCCAGCGTGGAGCATCTGGATACGAATTTGACGGAAATGCCCCCGATCCGGAAGCTGTCCTTTTCTGGTAACTGCGTTCGCGTGGCGCTGTCGTCTCCGCCAGCACCGCCACCCCCCACCTCTTCGGCTACAGGCACGCGCGCACCACCCCCGCCACCATATAACGGCCAACCCGCTCCCTTGCCATTGTTGGTGATCCCCCACTGCTGCGTCGGTGGTGAGAAGAAGGAGAAGAAGAGTGCCATGGAGGGAAGGACGCGGGCGTTGGAGTTGAGGTTCCCCGCGTTGGAGGGGGAGGAGAAGGAGGAGGAGGGCCTGGCCGAACCGGCTGGGCAGCAGCATCTGAGGGAGGAGCAGCGGCAGAACCAGGCAGGCGGGAGGAGAGGTGAAGGACGAGGAGGAGCTCTGGAATGTCTGGAAGAGCGGAGCAGCGGCTGCAGCGACAATGTCAGCAATAGTTCCAGTCCCAGCAAGAGCAGCAGCGCGTTCTCGTCCGCATCTGTGGCCTCTGGCGGCTGCTGCTCCTTCAGATCCGACCGCGATGCCCTCTTCTCCCAGCTCTCGGTGGTACCTTCTCTCTCTCTCTCTCTCTCTCTGCTATTTCCTTCTTCTCTTGTTGCTTTCTCCTCCGCCTGGCGGAATCTGCTTGGTTAAACAATGGAGCTTTTGTTTATAGAATTATTCTTTTCGTCTATAAAGCCTGTCTGCGATAGAACCGAAAAGTTCTCTGCGTTCTTGCTCGCCATCGCCATGTTCGATCCCCACTGAGCAATCTCCCCTTTACAATACGTGCCAATGGTTTACAATACGTGCCAATGGATGGCAAATCCATGGTTAGGGTGGAAGCGCCTGGATCTGCCGCCACTGACGTGTTAGGTTAATAGATTATTATTAACTGGTGCTTGTTCTCCACTTTTTCCTCTGTTCCCTTGTTCTGTTTCTCCGTTTTGTACGCTTCTTCGTTTTGTACTCTGGTGGGGCAGGAACAGGAATCACAGTTTGCTCTTCTCTTCCCCCCTCCCTTCTGTGGTTTGATACAGCAGCCTTTGGCAGGACGCGGCCGCGGCAGGGATCCAGATCCGGATCGGGCGAGGAGGTGGCCCTCCTTTGATACCACCACCCCGGACAAGTCCAGAGGTACTCGCTGCTGCTAGTTGCTGTTTCCCCTCACAAACACCCACGCTTCTTCCTTGTCTGTTTCCACCCTCTCCACTGAAGAAAAAGGGCAGGAACAGTGGTTTCCAAACCCCTTGCTCCTCCAGCCCTTGAGTAGACTTGGCAGAGACGGACAAGCCAAGTGGAAGCACTGCAACCCGTGACCCCCTTGTTCCGGCTCTCTCAGAGCCAGGGCAACTCGTGCGAGCGCGCTCGTTGTCCCGTGCGACTGTGGTTGTAGTTTGGACGTTTAAAAGTTGATGCTGTTGTTCATCTGGTCCTGTTTGCAGAACGCCAGAACCGCCGGTTCAGATCTGATGCGCTCGTGTCGCCGGCAGAGGGAAACCACCGGAGGCGGCGGCCCACCTCTCTCGACCTGAACAGCCACGGGAGCGATGCGCCCTTCTCCTCCCCGGGGATCTTCGCTGCTGGTGTGGGCGTGACGAAGAGCTCTGCTATGCCTGTCCGCAGCAGATCGGGAACTTTCCCGAGCCCCGGCACCCCGAGTTACTGCCACGGTGGTGTTGGGGCGGCGGTTTATCAGAAAGGGTGGAGCTCGGAGAGGGTACCGTTGCCGGCGCATTCAGGTCGGAGGTGTGGGAACAGCTCGGTGTTGCTCCCGTTCAATAATGGGAGGACATTGCCGTCGAAATGGGAGGATGCTGAGAAGTGGATCTTCAGCCCCGTTTCTGGTGAAGGTGGTGCTGGGAGGTCCTCCGGACAGCCTCCTAGTCATCGTAGGCCCAAATCAAAGAGTGGACCTCTTGGGACTCCACTAGCGATGAGCAGCTGCTACTCATCTGCTTCACCATTGATGCCCGGCTTCGACAGAAGGAAGATTGGTAACTTCACAGTGGGCTCTCCCCTTCTGACGGGGGTTTTGGTGACCGAACGTCGGTGCTGTGATGGCATCGGCGGTGGAAAATGCGGAAGTGGCAGTGAAGGAGTACCAGGCGCAAGAGAGGGAGGTGGAAGGAGGTCATATTCTGCGCAGACAGGACAGGGCATGGCACGGTCGGCGAGTGTTCATGGGTGGTCGGATCTGCTGATGGAGTCATCATCCTCCTTGCCCAGTTCTCGAGGTATGATGTCCCATTTCTCTTGGTGTTGTGCTCCCCAGATCTGGCTTGTCAAGAAACACTTATCTCACTTCACTGTCAGTGTGTTCTCTGTAATGCTCTTCTTGTTTGCCTTATTGATTCTGTTAGTACGTTTAACTGGCTATGACTGGAACTATATTTGTGAGTGTGCCGTTATATTCTCATTAGAGTCATTTCTTAAGCTATTTCTTTCCTACCGAACGGAAAATCCATCATTTCTAGGGTTTCAGATCTGGCTTTGCGTTGACAAATCCACTATTGATGGCTTTGGCAAGCGTAGTTTTTTTTTCTATGACCGCTGCATATTTCAATCTGGGAATACGATTGCGAATGGCAGCTGATTATTTAACATGTTGGATAACTATGAGATGTCATCATTGACCAGGGATCTATATCTCATCTTGTGTATTTATCATCTCATGTTTCAGTTTTTGTACCCTAAGCCAGAGTCTGGACATGGCTGTAATCAAATGTATATTATACGTCCATTGGTTGCATTTTCCGTCCTCCCCACCCCCAAACCATTAGCCACCTTGCCCTTGCATTGCAACCCCCCTTCTAGCTTCATTGGCCATCACAAGGTGGCAGCTCCAGTGGCAGGTCGTAGGCAGACAGCAAGAGTCCTATAAACTGCAGCTTCTCCGGCACTTCCCCAACTCATCTGGTGGCAAACCATATACCAATGGAAAGGTCGTCCAGAGGGCTTTCCAAGTGTGGTGGTTTCTTCTTCGTCTGAGCTCCGAGCTGTTCGCAAGAGAGATTCTTCCCCAACTCCGCAAGAGCTCTTAGGCAACAAACCAGAGCCCTAGAAAAGCTTCCACCATGGTCACTCCCTAGCAGATCTGGGCGTGCAACTTGGCTAAGGGCATCTTCTACCAGTCCTCTATCATCCTCAAGAAGCGGAGTGAAGTTTGGACCCCGGCATCAAGAGTTCTGAATTTTCTTCCCAAGTCGCGCCAGGTTGGTTCCCCTATTCCTGAACGGACCCACCTCCACCATTCTGGCCAGTACGATCATCCCCGACATCGTCTAAGGTTGCCGTTAGTCCCATCTGAAAGAAGACTTGTCCGCAGTCATCACGGTCCAGCCCCGCCTCCATCCGAGTTCAGGACTGTCTGTGGCGCCTCCATCTTCCAGTAGTAATACCCTGAGAGCGGCCAGCACCAGTACTATCCGACACTGTTCCAAGACCTGCACCAACCAGCGACCGTCTCAGGATTAATCCAGAAAATTCGAGCATTGTCCCGGGCCAAGTCAGAGAGTTTTGGCACTAGTCTCAGTTCGTTTGGAGTTCAGGAGTGTCCGTGGCGGTGCACACTTCGACCTGCAGTCCTGTGATTCCAGAAGCTGGCAGCACCGATGAGGAGCCCGGCACATCAAGTTTCTAGCTCCGTCCCCTCCCCTCACTTGGCCGGCTGAAGGCCCCTCCCTACATGGAGGTAGTTTTATTTGTAAACACTTAACCCCCACCCCAAGAACCCCCTCCTGCGTGAGGTGTAGTGCTGTAGCTATTTTATTTCCAGGTCAGGCCTTCTTGAGTTTGAAAGTACATGATCCCTTTAAGTTGTCACGTGCCCTGTTGGAATGTATCAAAGTGTCAATGTGCCAAGAAGACAGGTCGAGGCTATTTCAATGGTTGCCTTTGATGTTTCGACGTGATATGAAGAGAGGTCAAGGCAGCCTCCATGATTGTGCTTTCTATATGTGCCGGTGCATCGATGCACCCCTTTCCCAAAACTGAGCTTACACAGCTGTTGACACTTTATAGGTTTGACACAGAGGTCTTGAACGTCAATGTGTTGTAGACGAAGAGAAGACTTTAACTGAAATGCTTGAGATCCCAGGCAGAAGACTAGGTGCGTCGATGCACTATCTTAAAACTTTGACATGGCAGTACTCAACTTCTGATCCTATACTCGATCCATCGGTGCAGCTTTATGATGTGTTGATGCACTAGAGGAGAACTAACTTAGTGCGTCTATGCATTACTTTGACTACGTTAGTGCAGTAGTGAAGATAGAGTGCTTCTAGACAATCCTGTTCGTGCGCCCGCCTTTAGTGCGTCGATGCAGTCCTACTATTGTGTCGGTGCAGCCAATGAATGCAAGCTTTAGATAATAACTTCTGCGTCGAGGCACATCACTTGTGCTTTGACCTGTTAATTTGGTTGCCATGAATGTGAAACTGTTCAATATTTAAGACTTAGATTTCATATTGATTACATCATCATTCATAGTGTGTCATCATCAAAACCAGAGACCTAACAACTTTGAGGTTATACTGACTTGACTTTTTAGTCTGATAAAGATGACAGCAAGTCAACTTTGAGGTATGTGTTTACCCTGAATGGTGGGGCAGTGAGTTGGAAAAGTTCCAAACAAGACACCACTACTAATTCTACGACCGAAGCTGAGTACATTACTGCTGCTGAGACAGTCAAAGAAGCGGTTTGGATGAAGAAGTTCATCGAACAGCTTGGAGTTGTCCTGAGCATCTCTGATCTGGTCCCCTTATTATGTGATAATAATGGGGCTATTGCACAAGCAACGACGTGACCCTCACTTCCCCTCTCTCACCCATAAAATTCCCAAGTCTGAGATCAACCATTTGCTTCTCAGTCAAACCTCATTTTCAGGCAGATCCCTGTCTGCCCAGTGTGTCTTGAGTCAGTGAGTCAGCCAGTTCTAAATCCCACCAGGGAAAATATAGAAACAGAAAAATTCCTACAACACAAGGTGTTTGTAGATCTGCAAAAGAGCTTTCAACGGTGCTCATTTCGCATCAATCTGACATCGGATCTGATCACAGTAATTCTTTCTCTCGAGTAGCGCAGTTCTGAATCTGCAGAATAGGTTCGGGACAGCAAGCAACAACGGCCAACAGTCAGACCGCCTCACCTTCCACAAAGCGATCCAATGCGATCCTCTCCAAGGGATCATCCCTCTAGGAGTCCTCTTCGCAACGGGACCATTCCCAACCCGATCGGCCCTCCGACCGGAGCGTGATCCTCCAGATCGTCAGCACGCACCGTCCAGCCAGCATCGAGTAGCAACGCGTCGGCATCGTCGAAGCTGCCCAAAATGCTACCCGTCAACCCAAGTTCGATACTCCTAGGTCCCACATGTTACCTGTTACCTCCCTGTGTGGAGTGGGTATATTTTCTGTAATTACTGATAATTGTTATACTAGGAATACAAGTCTTGGGCGGGGTTGTCTTCCCCACGCCCAGAGTGTGGAGGTATATCTCTCTCTCTCTCGGTATTTGCTTACTTAGTATGTGTTTGTATGCCGCTGCTAGTGAGTGATAGGATCTAGCTCGTTCCAATTTCATAACCACCACGAGTGAGTGAGTGTGACCCATCCCGTGACTCGATCTGAGCATGGAAGTGAGTTTGACCACCCTTGACTCTGTTGGTTTCTCAACCGTGTAGATTCACGTGTTTCCCTCGCTTAGGGATGTCAGCGAGCTCGTGTCTCTTGTTGAGGATATATCCTCCTCTTTTGGCACTCTGTTGGTATTGTGGACAAGATATTTTGAACAAGTAGACAAGATCGAGTATATATGTAATGCCACCCAAATTTTGAAATTGATAAAAATGTAACTATCTATTTGGCAAAAGTGTCATAATTCTTAAATTTTATATAGACTTGTTTGGCAGCCATGTCCGAGTTGGAAATCGACAGCTCCACCTCCCAGATCGACGTTGCTGGCCATCGCCACCACAACCCATGGTGAGCGCAAGGGAGGAGGTGGAAGGCGATGCAGAAGCAGGTGAGTCGGTGATGAGGCCCCTCCGAGGTGATCTTGCGGTGCATCGACACCAAGTGGCTTGGGCCGTCGATCCTGGGGAGGGGAGGGCCGCCATCACCCGGGGTAGTGCTGGTAGTGGCGTTGTAGCACTGGAGCATGGAAAGGGCCCCACGTAGGCTGGCGGGCTTCTTGATTTCACAGGAGGAGGAGGAGGAGGGAGAAGGAAGGGAAGGGATTCCCTTTGCGAGCACACAGAGAAGCAGGCGGGCGTGGGCTCTGGCAACGCTCTCGCGAACGGTGTAGGGGGCAGGCGTGAGAAGGGGTGGAAGGAGAATGGGAAGGAGGGGCCGCCATCGATGGAGATGAGGGGAGAGGGACAAGGCTGGGTGAGGGAGCAGAAGATGGGGAAGGAGGGGCGGTTGAGACAGGTGTCCAGGAGTGGTCCAGCAGCTGGGCTTGTAGCAGTGGGAGTAGCGGGGTGGCGCCATGGGCTGCCGGCGGGCTGCTAGACGCATAGGAAGAGGGAGACGGGAGGGCCTGCGGTGGGCGGTCTTCGTAGGATAAGGATGAGGAGGAAGAGGGGAGGGCCGGCAGTGGACTGGTCGGTGAGGCGCCGGACACACATGAAGTAGGGGGAGGAGGGAGAGGGGAGGGCCGGCCGGTGGGCTTTGAAGGAGGAGAAGAGGAGGGAGAGGGGAGGGGTTCCCTTCGCGAGCACACATAGGGCAAAGGACACGAGGTCGTGCCTCTCTAAAAAAAATGGAAAGACCTGTTTTTATTATAGGGGAAGTTATAATGGGATGATATTTCATCTTAAAATATTGGGAAGGTCTTACCGAACGTGACGAGCCATTGACGACAAAGTTCCCTCTATGAAGTGCACCTCGAACGATCTCCATGAAGTTCTTCCTTCTTGAGAGGGTGGAGAGGAGAGGAGAGAGGGGGCGCAAAACCCTAGGAGAGAGAGAGGGAGGGGAGCAACCTAGGGAGGAGAACCCTGGATGTTTGGCCCAGCGTTCCCTCTATGTAACTATTTATAGATTTCTATAATTTTTCACAAAACTCTCATAAGTCTATAATTGCACAAATACCCTCATCGTCTATAAGCCTAATGCGTGTGACCCTTTAGGCCTGTAGATCTATTTAAAGAAATCCACATAGAAATAATAAGCATGAAATAAGAATAAATTGGCTAAGAAGAATGGGGGAAAAGGAGTGGGTGCATACGCAAATGCCAATAGGAGGGTGATCGCCAGAGACGCGAGGGCCTCAAATGACATAACAACAAATAACAAGCAGGGATCGCGATAAATACCATGAAAAATGCGGGGGAGATTGTGAGTGTCTTACTTCTCTTCCTATCGGAAGGTCGATAGAGAGAGTTCTTCTTTAGATTACCCTTGCAAAAATAGACAACAACACTAACAAAAGATATTGATTAGAACCAAAGTGTGCAGTATCAAAATCCCAAGTGAATATGTAAACGTGAAAGCATGGAGAATGACACACCTGTTGGGTGTTGGCCCTTAAATCCCTATGCAAAGGGAGGGATAAAAAAAATGATGATATGAGTATAGAAGACGTGCAAGTGTTGCACTAGGAGGAGCCTCAACGAGGTTGAGATAAGGAGATAAAAGGAGAAGATGGTGATGCATGCATGTACTAACATATGCAGTGAAAAGAAAAGAGAGAAGAGTTAGAAGAGCCTAGGATTATTCTCTGTTGACGGCTTTGGATGGACGTTCGGGAGGAAGCCTCCAAAAGAATGAAGCAATAGACATAGGGAAGACTTTTCCTTGAGCCAGGGATCCGGCAGCATCTCCCCTTCGTTAAGGGAGTCTGTCAATCGCACAGGGAAGATAAAGGGACTATAATGCCCCACCCTTGGTGCATTATAGCCCTTGTCGGTCGTGTTGTGTGCCTGTCAACTTTAACGCCCCTACCCCTGTGCGTTATAGTCGTATAGCGCGTCTGCCCGGGTGCGTTATAGCCCTCATTGACTATGAGTTTTTATGAGTTCTGTTGAGCATAGCGGTCCTGCCCTGGTCCGTTATAGTGTGTAACAAGGTGGTCATAATCCGTTATATACCTGGAGATTTCAAAAGATTATTTATGTAATGTCTAATGCATTTCATGATTCATACATGTCATGTTTAAAGTATTTTGTACACTGTTGCATTATTTTAAATCCCAAAAGAATAGCTTTCTCTTTCCTTGTGATGGAACCACCAGTCGTAGCCTGACGACGTCCGTGTCGGCCCACATGGGAGAGGTGGCGGGGTGTTCCCATTGTACGGTTATTAAGCTAGTTTCCATGGGTCCTCTTGCATAGTCAGTAGCGTCCTACTGGGAGGGAAAACTAGCTAGAGGCCTGGCTCAAGGCGATAAGTCAGTGTGTGCGCATGTGGTTAGAGGCTTGGACTGACGCTAACGAGTGTTACTCTGACTAGTTACTCAGTGCGGTATTGTTGTGTCACTCGCTTGTCACGAGCTTGACTGCGAGCTGCTTAAGACGCAGTGTAAGACGTCAGTGGATGCATCTGGTTTCTTCCTTCTGGTGATCTTCCTCCTTCCTATCACATGGTTGGCTGGGGTTTACTCTATTGGTAGATTTAACTCATGATGCTATTATTTAATGTAATTCAGCATGTTTACCTGTTTAGGTAGGCTTTCCTGCTCTACAATTATTATGTTTTATCATGCTATTGCCTGTTTAGGATTTAAATGCATGCTCTAATTGCCTTTCTTATCGTATGCTTGCATGTTTAGTGCGACGTAGGGATCCGCGTGACCCCTACTGTGTCTGGTTGTGACTCACCCTTCCTTCCTGTAGGTGAGCCATCCCAATCGTCTGCTAGTCCATCGCGGGTTTTCAGACACCGTGCTTAGACAAGCCTTTGTCTTCACCAGCTTCGTCCCGTGGATCAAGCAAAAAGAAAAAAGGAAGAAAAAAATGATGAATGATGAAAAGGAGGCTTAAAATAGGGGTGCCTCGCCGGACTTACTGAAATATCCCTGAGTAATGGCAAAAATGGCTGCAACCCAACTGCGGTGAAAACCCGAAAGGGGACTGCAGGCAAAATCGGGTATCCCGCCACATGAAAACCCAAAAGAACGCGTGGGCAAAAGCAAGAGGGGCCTAGCTTCAGTGAAAACCCAAAAGGGCGCTTAAGTCAGTAATGTGATGTCAAAAATGATGATCAAAAAATAAATAGTGACGGAGCAATGGGGTCATATCCTCATTTGTCATTCAACTTCCATAAATTGCTATCGACCCTTGTCACCATCGGCAAAATCGATCAGTACTCTTTAACTCGGACCTTTCATCCTTGTTAATGAACAAACCTTTTCCTCGGCATTTAACCAATGTTGATGAACAAACCGTCTCGACCCTTGTCATCATCGGTAAGACTGATCGACATTTCTCTTTAACTTGGACCTTTCACCCTTGTTGATTAACAAACCCTTACTTTGACATTCAACTAATGTCGATGAATGAACAGTGTCGACCCTTGTCATCATCGGCAAGACTGGTCGACATTTCACTTTAACTTGGACCTTTCGTCCTTGTTGATGAACAAACCTTTGCTTCGGTATTTAACCAATGTCAATGAACAAATTGTCACTGACCCTTGTCACCATCGACAAGACCAGTCAGTACTATTTAACTTGGACCTTTTGTCCTTGTTAATGAACAAACCCATTTTACTTTGACATTTGACCTGTGTCGATGAATAAACCCTACCCCCAATTTTTGTCACCATCGGTGAAACCTACCCTTGACTCTCCTCATTGTTCGCTAAAGACAATGAGTCTTTCTCTCACTCAGGTCCTGCACCCCTGTCGAGGAATCAACATACTTTGGGTCTCCTAGCAACTTCGTCACCATCGGCGAAGCCTGTTAACAGGCCTTTGGTTAAAATCCCATGGAGAGCAACCTCCTGTGGCAGTCTCTCTGTTTTCATTTTTTTCCTGTCATCTCATCAAGCGCGTAGGTTCTATGTTGTTACTGTTTACATCTCTCGTCTTTCCATCTTCTTCTTTCTCGTGATGTCGTTCACATTTTGGCGATCATAGTGGGACGTCTTTTCATTTTCTTTTGGTTACCCATGTGTTTTTGACACCCACATGTGCCCCTCCACTTGGCACCCACGTGTCCCCTCCTTATTGCGCTCGCGCATGCTATAGTTGTGCTCTCAGTAGCACCTTTGTAATTTTATTTTCATCCCCCGTGTACCGCGTACACTCCCCCTAGTCCCTTGTGATTCATCGAGAAGATTTACGTGTTGCGAAAAGGAGATCGGGTTCCCGAGCAATTCATTCATTCTGTGATTTCCATATCAGGATGTGTTTAACTTGTGAAATTCCTTCGTTACTTTTCTCGCAGTTAGTCCTGGAAAAGTGGGCTTCAGTTTGAGAATGAGTCTGGGTTCCTAGACACGTATTTTTATACGCATCCCCGTGGTCAGGCGCGTATTCAGCAACATCGTCCTTAGCAACCATCAGCCTTTGTGTAGATGCGTCTTGATTAGTGGATGCAGTCTTTTAAAGGCATCTACCATCTTGGACGCATTCTTTCCATTATGTGAAAATTGTTATGTTCCATTTTGTTCTGCATAATCCCTATCCTTTCTGTTTTATTTATTTCTGTTATATAGTAACACTGCATTACATCAGCATCTTCCCCCTTTTCTTTTTATTTTTCTAAGGATTATTCCCTCTCAGTGAAGGAAGGACTCTCCGCTTGGGAATTCCTCTCAACGGACTAGGATCTCCTCCATCGGGACCTCCGTAAGTCCTCGACAACGAAAGACTCTATCTTCGTTCACTGGGCCGGTTGTATCGCTGATGTTTCTTGAAGATAGTTGGTCTATACGTGGTGAGAGTGTGAAATCCTAGTTGGCACGAAGTCAAATCAAAGCTAGAACTAGGATCTCCCACCACTCCCCCTCTCACCTAGTCCCCCCCTCCCCTTTCCCCCTCCACTTGCTGTGACCTCAGCACCCCCCTACACCCTTCCATCAACCCCAGCAATCCCCCTCCACCTCCCACAGCCCTTAGCCCCTCATCCCTTCACAATCCCATCACCCCTATCCACCCCCACTACACCTATCACCTACTTGCACACCCAGTTCACAGGCAACAACAGAAGCCCAGCTTGTTGAGTCTGCCCCGGGGCTATCCGGCATCTTCTAGAGGTGTACCATATGTCGACGGAAAGATCTTCAAGTCAGCTTCGACAGAGAGTTGATCCCACCTTCATCCAAGTTCAGGGATGTTCGGGATATCCATTTTCGTTGAAGTGTGCATCTGGCATCTGAGGGAAGGCCAGAGCACCGGTGCAGAAGCTGCTACTTCCACAACTCAGCTCCTCTTGGTGCACCATTTGGCTGGGACATTCTCCTACCAGTCCTCCATCCAACACAGTCAGCGGAGCCTCATTTGGAGTCCGGAGCTGTTCGTTCCGAATTTTCTTCCCCAGGTGCGCAGGTCAGTCCACTCAAAGCCAGCACTGACACCTCGCCACTATTTGTCCTCTATCTCCCTACTACGACATCCCCTGGTGGCCTTCCTAGTTGGAGATCGAATAAGACTCATACACGAACGCGTTCGTTCTGGTCCCGCACCATTTTGACTTCAGGAGCATTCGTGATGGCGACGACTTCCTACTGCTGTGACCTGAGAGTAGTCCCAGTCTGAGCAGAGCAGCCTAGTTCCAGAGCTAGCCATGACCAGTGATGACACCGGGTGACTCCACAAAAATTTTGGGGCCTTCTTGGACCAATCTGCGAAGGATTGGCACTAGTTTCGGCGTCTTTCGAGTTCGCTACAGTTCGTGGCGGCAGCAACAGTGACTATCGGTCAGTTTGTTCTTGAAGCTGGCAAAACCAGTCGAGTGGTTTTTTTTTCGATAATCTATTGCTCTTCTCCCTCACCCCGCCTGGCCGGCTTAGCGCCCTAGGTAGAAATGTGCCGGCTGTAGGTAGGGGGTGACCAGGGTGGTCGCCTACGGAGGAGGTCGTAGCAGTGGAGGCGCCAGGGGTGTTT
The DNA here is from genome assembly GCA_024336825.1 of Amorphophallus titanum. Lineage (NCBI taxonomy): Eukaryota > Viridiplantae > Streptophyta > Magnoliopsida > Alismatales > Araceae > Amorphophallus > Amorphophallus titanum. The sequence goes on from JANBPO010008819.1 coordinate 1,176,009, forward strand.
GGTGCACCTGTGGCAGCACTGGTGGCATCAGCGGCTGTGATGGGCATTGCTGAGTTGTCGCCAAGCTTGGTTTTGCTGGCTGGGGCAAGGTGTAGATTGGTGGAGGGTCATTCTGGTTGACGGCTCCCCGTGATGATTCGCCCTACATCTCGGGCTGCTTGGAGGCCGAAGACTGCTTTGTCTTCTCCAATAGTTGTTTCTTCAGCAGGTCTATCTCCTGCCGGTACTTCTGAAGTAATATCAGGACCGATGGGTCCATAGCTGTAGTGCTGGGGAAATCTTCTATTGTTTCCCCGGGCACACCCTCAGGTAGGATGTCGAGCAAGACATCATCTTCTTCTTCTTCTGCTGTCACCACATTGGCAGTCAGAGTAGTAGCTTCATCATATTGTTGGTGGTAGACCAGGGCTTGCTTTCCCTTAGCCGCTGCCAACAGTTCTCTTATGGCCTCCACCCTTCGAGTGTTTGGCCCTAGCCTTTTGACCAACCGAGCTAACTCATGAGGATCCTCTGGAAGCCTTCCATATTGTCCGGATATGCCAGCCATGTTGTAGGTGAAGATATGTATTCTTCTCCTTTGTCTGTGAACCTTCCTTTTTGCATGCTCTGGGAAGTTTAATCTCTTGAACATCGAGATTCTTTTTCTGTCTTCCTGCCGAGGGGTGGTCTCATCGGCTTTATCATCGAACCCATCTTCATATTCATTGTCGTCGACCGATGATGTCATCTTTCTTTCTTCTTCTTCTTCTTCAACTGTCATTGGTGGACAGTGATCTTCTTCAGCCACGACCGCTTGTAGCAGCCATTGTTGGCCCAATGAGGGGTTGCCTAGACCCCTGAAGTAGCTTCTTACCATGTTGGTCATCTCCTCTTGCTCCCGCCCCTGATGTAGGACTGGGGATAATTGTCGACCTCCCATGGGAGGGATGTAAGCCCACCTCTGTGTATGTGCTGATATTTTGGGGCCCAAGTTGCTTGACAAAGACGGGCCTGAAACTGTCCAAAAAGTGATTGACTTTGAGAAGCTCCGTAGCAACCAGATGTGGAGCATATGGCACCAGCCTTGAGAATTGTAATTCATACTCCGCCACAGTCATCATTCCTTGCCTTAAAGAGGCAAATTCTGCTGCCTTTTGCTCCCAAACGTGCTCCGAGAAATACTTTCATGGAAGAGCTCGAGGAACTCCTCCCAAGTAAGTTGGGCATTGTGTAGATAAGCCGAGGTGGCCTTCCACCACGTATGGGCATCTTTGTTAGTTAAAATGTAGCTAACAGGATCTTCTCCTGGATCGTGCATGGCATGACATTGAAGATACGATCCATATCATCGATCCAGTTCTCGTCCTCATCAAGGTTGGATGATCCCGAGAATTGAGGAGGGTTCATACTCTGGAAATTACGATGCAGATCTCCGGCGCCAGCTCTTGCGCCTGCTTGAGCTACCATTGCAGGGCCTGGGTAAGACCCGTAATGGTTTGTTGCATGGCTTCCCAATTCGCACGGTTGCGAGCCATTTTGAAAGTAAAGTACCTGAGAAAATAAACAACTAGTTATTTTCTTTGAAATTTATGGGGGTTAATTCTTACTAGAGATCTAGCTTAATCATAACCCAAGCTCTACCCAAGCTCACATGGGTTTAGAAGTTTCTTCCTAGTTCATAGGTGTGGGTCCTTAACCTTGGACTTAACCTATAACTTGACATTTTCCTAGGACTTACTTAAGCCTAGGCTCTGATACCAACTTAGCTGTCACACCCCGAGATATGCAGCAGAATCAAGCTGAGAACGTGAATAGTCGGCAAATAAAGTCTCAAGCTAGAGTGACAATCAGAGCACTATAACATCCACACATAGAAGAGTGAACACCACAAATAATGAAAACTCCAACTTTATTGAGCAATAATCAAAAGTTTACAACGACACTTGACTTTCCAACATGATATTTCACTAGACCTAATAAGAGACGTCCACCCCCATGACGCTTTTATGATTATCCCCGAAAAACACATAAAAATGATGTGAAATCAAAAAAATAAGAGAAATTACTCAAATCAATCAACCAAATGAGTTGGGCCTCCTGATGAGTGTGTCCAATAAGAGGGCTATCACCCGTTGGGCTCAGTGGGTCTTGTTGGGACGCATGGGACCGCATATGTTTTTGGGCCGCTAATTTACCCATCTCCAAAATCGCTATATTCTCATTTATATAGTATAGATGGTATAGATATATATACATCTATACTATATACTATAAGAGGATATAGCGATTTTTTTCCACCGGTTCAAGGGATTTTATCTGCCAATTCAAGGGGTTTTATCCGGCTCGGCTCATCGCTTTCGTGCTTCCAATCGCTTAAAATGTTTGGGATTTTATTCGGCTCCATTCGTCAATTCTATGCTTCCAATCGGAGCAAGCCAGGAAGAGGAGGGTTTGACGCAGGTGGTGCAAATGAGGTTGAGCACGGCCTCGAGGGACTCGACGAAGTTGGTGTGGGAGGTGAGTTTGGCGTGTTGCTAGGCCTCCTCCACGCTATTCAAGTGGGCCCCACAATCACCGCATCTCAGAGATAGCCCCGCCATTGACAAAAGCAATGATTGGCGGTGCCGTTGAAGGCGTGGGAGATGGGAGGAATTAAAAAGAAGATCAAACGAATCCCTTTTTCACTTCCCGCTCCCTCCTCTCACCCCTCTTTTGTTCTGCTTCCTTGCTTTACCTCTACTCCTGTGAATTACATACACTATTTATTTTATACGTTTGGCTGATTTGGGGGAGGTGAATGGAGGCGAGCATGGTCGGGAGTCTGTAAGTTCGCAAGATAAAGAAGGCCGTAGAGGCGTAAACAAAGTCAAATATGCGATTGGGTAGAGGGAGTGTGTCGCAAAATTTATGCTTGCGGGTTGTCAACTGTTTGGACCACGTACGATGCAAGATTTATATATCCAATGTGCTTGATAGAGAAATAGAATCGAAGGAGGTTAGTATCTGTAAAAATCGATAGATCTGACAGAATCGGATCTAGGTCCGAACCACTATAGATCCATTGAGACACGGGCGCTACACGCAGGGTGGCCCATCCGACCATGGCGACGGTGAAGCGGGCTTGGAAGAGGAAGATGAGTCTTCATCAGATTAGGCTGAATGTGAAGGGGAGGGCGAGGCCGCACCATAAAATGGGTGAATCCCATGGTTTTGATGTCCTACCAATTGAATTAGATGTATGGGAAAGGGATTACATGTGTGGGAGATGGTTTTCGGAATGAGCAGGGTGAAACTGGGGGGGGCGACCCATGGGCGGCCAAGGTAATGGCCGTCCACGGCCCTCTATGGGTAGGTGCCTAGCCGTCCAATGGGACTAAGGCGTCCAGTGACCTGGCCACCCAGAGAGCTAGGCTGCCAATGCCCTGGCTGTCGTAGACTCAGCGCTATGGATTGATGAGCTTGTTTTGGGGCTTGATTGGTGGCTTGATTTAGAGGTTAAGGCTAATCAACTGGTTGTGCTTTGTGTGTATGTGTGCAGGGCCGACGGAGGATTCGAGCCTGCATCTCATGGGACTTCGTGTGGGCATGGTACGATGCCCTTTCTCATGATCAGCAGTGGAGGGTGGACCAAATGGGGTTTGGTCCTTTCTTCAGGATCAGACCTTTCCCAATCAACGCCACGTTCCTATCAACAGTTCGAGAGATATGGGTGGATGGCTGCAGAGCATTCGTGATACCGTGGGGGCACATGATCCCCACACTTGAACACGTCACTTACTTGATATGGTTGCCCATGGCTGGGGCACTAGTGTTAGGCCATGTCACGCCCCGAGCCTTTATTTACAGAAGAAGACTAGCTCGGAAGGTGCGAACAGCCGGCATAGTAAGTCTCTCGCAAGCAGGCATGATCAGAGCGCGAAACAATCACACATAAGATGTAATTGCACAAGTATTTACTCAAATTCAACTTCTATTTTATTGATAATCAAAAATATTCCATTACAACACTAATTCATCCTTTAAAGCCCGATGCATTCGTGTAAACTTCAAATCCACCTCCTTCAACAGGAAGTGCCAAGACAAGAGTAGTAGTGAGATGTTCCTTAAGTGTTTGGAAACTCTTGTCACAATATTTCATCCATATGAAAGGATTTTCTTTTCTTGTAAGTCTAGTCAAAGGGGCAACAATTTTGGAGAAGTCCCTAATGAATCACCTATAATAGCCAGCCAAACCAATAAAGCTTCTAATTTCAGAGGTGGTCGTTGGCTGGTTCCAATTCTTGACAGCTTCTACTTTTGAAGGATCAATGGCGATACCTTCTTTGGAAATAATATGGCCAAGGAAAGAGACCTCCTTTAACCAGAACTCGCACTTGCTGAGCTCTGCGTAGAGTTGGCGCTCCCTTAGAGTTTACAAAGTTATTCTCAAATGTTCTTCATGTTCTTTCTTTGATTTGGAATAGATAAGAATATCATCAATAAATACGACCACAAATCGATCGATATATGGCTAGAAAATATTATTCATGAGTTGCATAAATGCTGCAGGGGCATTGGTTAACCCGAACGACATTACTACGAACTCATAATACCCATATCTGCTTCGAAAAGTAGACTTGTAGATGTCTTCTTCCTTGATCCTCAGTTGATGATAACCTGACCTGAGGTCGATCTTGGAAAAATACTCCGCCCCAGAAAGCTGATCAAATAGCTCATCGATATGAAGCAACGGATATTCATTCTTGATGGTGAGTTGATTGAGTCACTGGTAGTTGATACTTAACCTGAGAGACATGTCTTTCTTCTTGACAAATAGAACCGGCGCACCCCAAGGGGATGTGCTGGGTCAAATAAAATCCTTGTCCAGTAACTCCTGAAGTTACCTTTTTAGTTCCTTGAGTTCTGTAGGGGACATCTTTTAAGGAGCTATTGAAACAGGTGAGGCTCTTGGGATGAGTTCAATGGAGAAGTTTACTTCCCTTTTGCACGGTAAACCAGGTAACTCTGATGGGAAGACATCGGGGAATTATTTGACAATAGAGATTTCGCCGAGGTTAGTTCGGTGGCCGTTGTTTGGTACGGCTTCGTCCTTTCCCTCTTCCTTAGCTTGCTCCCTACTCCTGCCCCATGTTCTATTTCCTTTACAACTTTGTAGTTTAGCTTTCTTGCCTGCTACTACAGTGTTTGCCTGCTGTCTAATTGGACAGACCGGGATGGCTGGACTTTATAGACAATTACTAAGTTTTTATGAAAAATGTCAGAGGTCTATAAATATACGCTGAGGGGAGAAACCCTGACCCAAGCTCTAGAGAAACCCTGACCTCCCTCTCTCTCCTCTCTCCTCTCTCACTCTCTCCTAGGTGTGACCCCTACTTCTCTCTCCTTCCTCCCCAGTGGATGGTGGCGTTGAGATTGGGTTGGCGCATGGAGATCACAGAGGAGATCCTGTCTGCTTCCACTGCTCGTGTGGATACATCTAGAGGCCGGACACTTGGACGACTCGTGAGCCCGGGTTCCTACCTCTCGATCATCTTCGAGCTTTTGGGAGATTCTCGACCCCACAAAGGTAAAGAATCATTCTTCACACCGCAGGATTTACCGATCTAGTTCGATTTTGAAAAATTGACAATGATGTGTAATCTAGGGTTTGGATGTTTTCTGTTGCGCTTCTGGTCGAAACCTTACAGTCACTTCTACTACCACTAACTCAGCCTCCATGGCAGACTGGGCTAATATGGTTTGTTTGATGGGTTTCCAAGCAACTGCCCCACCACCCATCATAAACATAAAACTAGTAGTACCCTTTTCTTGGGCTTTTCTAGTCACCCAACTAACATCATTATATCCTTCTATTACAACATGGTATCTTTCATAATGTAGTGTATATAATAAGGTACATTTCAAATATCTGCAGTTCTTTCAAGTGCATGTTTATGTATTTGATTAGGATAATGTGTATATTTGTTGAGTTTATTCATTACAAAAGAGATGCCAGGTCTACTACAATTTGACAAATACATTGGGTTACCGATTAGCTGTGCATACTTATTATAATGTCCTAAATTTTTTGCATCCCTTTAAGGCCTTTCTTTTCTTCTTTTAGCATGCGTGTTGGAGTACTTAGCCAGTGTTCAGTCCAGTCCTCTTTATATTGCCTCTAGTTCCTTTCACCTTGGTTAAGGCATTTTATTATTGATTATTCCACTTCTTTTGATGTGACACCACTCCTTGGACCTAGAAAGCAAGCACAAACGGAACGGCGGATTCACTCAAGCGGGTTCACCTGCGTCGCGCACACCCAGGTCTGTAGGTGGACCGGCGATGAGGATGAGGGTCCAAGATTGGCCCTTGAGTTTCCAAGGGCTTGGCTAGCTTGGGTTTGAACCCCCAAGGGTCCAGGGATGCCCACTATCACAGGAGGCCAGCATGCCGAGGGCGTGGGTTGTAGGGTTGCTCTCTTAACTCACTCCGCGGTGGTCGCTCAATTTGATGGAGTTTTAGACCGGGCACTCACCTCACCATCCGATGGCACTAAAGCGATACTAAACCAGCAAAGTAAAAAAAAAACCAGCAAGGAGGGCAGCCGGACGCTCACCTGATTGGTGTGAAGACACCGATCCTGGCCGAAGACAAGTGCAAGCAGGGAGGCATGGGTACGCACCCACACGCCCCGTTGGTGTCGCTTTGACCTAAAATTAAAATGTTACACCACTACACCTCGTGCAGGACGGGGGTTCTCGGGGTGGGGGTTAAGTGATTTACAGCCAAAACTACCTCCACACAGGGAAGGGAAAAATTAGCTAAACGAGTGCTAATTGAATACTCTGTCGGTTCTGCCCACTTTTGGAACTGCTGATAGACTGTCAGTGATGTTGCCGCCGCAGCCGCTCCTGATTTTTTTCGAAGGCTAGATCAGTTGGGATGGCTTCATAACTAGACCAGGATGACGCCTGATTTTTTTAGAATTCTTTGGCCTTAGGTGTCGATCAGGGGCAGGGCACGAATAGGGTTCAGGAGTTTTCATTCTGTCAGCAGGGATACCTCGGCAGTAAAAAGATGTGGCTGCCACGAGCGCTGCCGAACTTGAATTTGAGAAATAATACAAAATTAATGGGGGCGTACCCTTAAATGTACAAAAGTATTGAGGGCCACTTTGATAACAGATTAGGATAAATTATCTGAGGTAGATCTGGGTGAGTTATTCCTTGAATTTTTCTTTTTTGAGTTTGATAACTTATTCTTACCTTGAGAATAACTCATTCCAAGTGAAATGGTAGAATGAGTTATTCTTAAAATAAGGACCTTATTCCTAACCGATCCCAAATAACTTAACCTTGTTACCAAACTCGATTAAAAATGAACAGGTAGAATAACTCATCCTATTCACCCTTATTCCATTATCAAAGTGGAGTGAATAAAAATAAATCAAAACTTGTTCATCTGCCCAAAGTTAATGTCCTAGAACTAGGAAGTAGTGTGGGATACTCACGATGTCCAACACAGCACTACCGCATGCATTGAGAGGGCACAGGTGCCAAGTGTAAAAATCTGAGTTTGTCTTGGTGGTGGATGCGTGATCGGCGAGAGCATCCGCAACACCATTGGATTCCCTGTGAACATGCTGGATTTGCCACTGATGAGCGTCAAAAAAATAAATAATGTCATCCCACCCTTTCCTAGCTGACCATGGTGGGGAGCCCCTTTTGTTAATTAAGGACACCAACAACAGAGAGTCTGAATACATGATGGACAGCGGCACGGAATGAACTAAGGCAAGGCAAATTACATCCAACAAAGCACAGGCTTCGGCCACAAAGTTTGATTCATTACCATGGTAATAGGCAAAAGCCTGCAAAATACGGCCTTTGATATCTCTAATACATCCTCCCCCAGCTGACAGGCTAGGATTCCCCTTCGACACCCCATCCACATTCATTATATTATCAGAGGAGTTGATCTGATGATAGCGATGATTTTTCTGGTGGTGAAAGGTGAGGTTCTCAACATGTGTGAGATTCAAGATCGAGTCCAACGTGAAAATCTCTCGCTTCGTGGAAGGTACATTGGCATCTCCTTAGTTGGGGAGATTTGTGTTTCAATTGAATTCCGCCATTTTAGAACACTCCCTCCCAGACCCCCTCACAGCCCAAAGTCTCCCCCACACATATCCACCCCCATTCCCATCCTATTTACCTTATTGCCCACCTCTGCTGTTCAACCTGTAGTTCTGGGTCGCAGGCAGTAGAGAACCATCAGCTTGTAGAGGAAGCTGTGACATCATCTAGGTGATTCAGGAGGCGCAAGAGATACGGATGGAAGCGTCTCCGAGTCTTCTTCGCATCAGCGGTCATCTCGTCCCCTTTTGAGTTCGTGGCTATCCGGGGGAGGCGATCTCCCTCGACTGCGCAACCTTACTCAGACTGTCAACCAGAGACAGGTTGCAGAAGCTGGCACGTTGGCTCACCTAAAGATCTGAAGACAGAGATCGCTCGGGGCATTCTACAATGAGTCTTCTTCCCTCTCCAAGAAGCGAGACTCCATTCGGTGACCAGAGTTGGAACTTCTTAATTCTCTCCCCAGTGTGCGCTGTTCTGTCCCCTCTTGGACTAAACAGACACCCTGTCACTCTTTTGACTGCCCCGGCCTACCACGACATCAGCTGGCATCCTCGAAGATCTCATCTCGACGCCGACTCGTCAACGGTTCCAACGCTTCCTACCACGCTCGATTCTGTGTCTGGGAGTATTCATGGCAGCCTCGGCTTCCTGCTACTGTGGCTCTGTAGCAGTCAGAACTAGGAAGCAGAGACCCTGTTTGTGGCTCTTCCCCGACCGGCCCTGACAACTTGGGAATTCTAGAAAAATCAATCAAGACCCCGGTCCAATTATGAGGAGTTGGCCTCTGGTTTTGTCAAAAGCCAAGTTCGGGAGTGGTTACAGCGGCATCGACACCGACTGGCTATCCTCTATTCCTGAGAAGGGACAGAATCGACTCTGACAATCTTTGAAGCTTCTAGCCTACTTCTTCCCCTCCCTGCTTGGCCGGCTAAAGGCCTCTCCCTACGTGGAGGTAATTTTGGTTGTAATCAATTAACCCCCACCCCAAGATCCCCCTCCTGTGTGAGGCGTAGTGGTGTAAATGTGTATAGTTAGTGCATATAGAAGGTCCATGCCAAATCAAGTCCGTGCATACAAGGTTGGTACAGTTTTCGTGCCTCACTCATATTCAAGTCCGTGCACATCCTTCGTATGACATTTAAAGTCCGAGCACACACTATACCAAACTCAGTACACATATGCCTTAGCCATTTAAAGTTCGAGCGTACACTGTAGCAAAGTTAGTGCATATCTGGCCTAAGTTGAGACTAAGGTCTGTGCTATGTCTGCTCTTCCACGTGGTGATTTCTAATTCACTGTAAGTGGTCATAAATAGTTCTCTATCATTCACAGGGAACAATCCGATTCGCAAAAGTGGCTCGTGACCTCTGAAATAGCGGAGGGCTGGCTCGTGGATAAAGAAGGCGAATGATAAGCACGTGATCCGAGAAAAGGAACCTTCGATTCCCTATCACGTGGACCAATAAAAGTTCAATATGGTTCTGTTACTTGATCCATACTCAACCCCTGCTCGTATATAAGGAATCACTACCCTTCAAAAAAGGGTACTGGAGAGAGAGTTGCCGAAGAGAATTTTTATTATCTCCATCTGAAGAAAGGGTTTCCAGGAGCAAGAAAAAGAGTGAGAGACCAAGTTAGAGTGAAGAGAAAAAGAGAGAAGTTTCCGAGAGTAGCCACCCGATTGAATTTGTTTATGCTTCTTTGAAGTTACAATCTCCAGTGTTTTTCTCATTTCTTATTTTTCACTGTTGATTCAAGTATGTCTGTTCGTATTTCAGTGTTTCCTCTGGTGTAGAGGAAGGGAGACTGTGTCTCTGATTTTACAAGTGACACAGTGTCACTTGTGGGTTCCCTTCGGTTTGGAGGAAGGGGGACTGAGTCTCCGGTTGCTAGTAACGGGGTGTTGCTAGTGTTTTCCCTCTGGGTTGGAGGAAGAGAGGAGTCTGTTCCTCTGGTCAAGCTGTGAGGCAGCCGTTGTCGCAGACTGAGTCTGCTTTTCTAGCCTGTGCTAGTGGAATCCTCGTCCGGTGTGGACGAGGGGTGGACGTAGATTGCAGTGGGCAATCGAACCACCTAAAAACCCCTTTGTCTCCTCGTGTGATTGTTGCCTTGCCTTCTGGAGATCTCTGTCTGTTGGTTGGTGGAGGTTGCCATCTACGTTGGCTTCCTTGACCCCTCATGAGCTTGATCATTTAGCTGTGTATCCCTGATTGCCAACTGGAACGTTCATTTTGCGAGTGCGCATCTTCCTATCGAGTGTGAAGAGCCTTGCATCTCATCTCTCATATCATCTTGCGCGATATTTTGTTCTCTAATTTTTCAAAATAGTGGTGATCTATTCATCCCCCCTTCTAGATCACTCTCAACGTTTCTATCAGAAATGTCCCGTGACTTGCGCCAGTTGTACCTCGACCATCACGGCCCATCTGTAAAGCCCACATGGCTCTCATAAATTATATCATCACTTGAATGAATGTTCTCACATCCACGTTCAGGTCTTAGCCTTCTCCTGCACCACTTGGTGTAAGTGTCTAGTACCTCCGACCCCAACAAACACCTCATGGTTAAACACGAACCCATAGCTGTGAAGTGCCCCTTGCTCTCCACCCATGGCTCCAGATATATACAAACTTCTCTTTAGCATAGAACGAAGGTATTCGGATTCAATCCGATGTAAATAAACACCAATTACTTACAGTCAGTGGGGAAAGACGTCTAGTACACGACTCCCCACAATCACCTGTGCACTCGCACCTGTGGAACCTCCCTTCTATCCACTTGTCACCCGTCTCCCGAGCCCACGTGGCGCATCCTGGCGATGCTTCCCAATGAAGTCTTGGTTCCATAGGTGATCATCGATAAATTGACTACCACGCCCGCATTCCATCCAGCCATCTTTGACTCAGTCTTCCAGAACAATTAACCATACTCCGTTCCTTCCTATGCGTTCCTATCATTCTTTTCACCCTCCTTTCAATACTCCCAAAATCTCCGCATACCAAATCGACCCATCTTGGCCTTTCATCAAAGGCAAGTGTGTGTCCCCACCGTGAGGGAAAAAAACTAGAAGGGAATTCCCCCGCGCGCGTAAAACAAACTGGCAAGCCCGATGGGACGTCTCCTACCTTCCTTCTATTTACTGAAGAGAAAGCCTGTGCCAGCCTTGAAGTCCTGGTGCCCTTCTCCTATCCTTGCAGGAGAGGCAGAGGAGAGCACTTTTTCACACTTTCCAGCAGCTTAGAATTCATGTTTCAATAGCTAGACCGCACTCGACGATTGTCAACGATTATCGCCTCTGCAGCATCCAGTACTCCAGTAGCCATGGCGACCGTTACCTACAGTCACATCGTCATTGCCACCCATGTGCAGGTGGGTTACTTGGTGGTGCCGATTGCCTTTGACAGTTTCACCCCGATCATCGGATCACCCTACTTCTTGGGTGTGGTCCCTGTGGCTACTCCGTAGCTACCCTCAATTTTCATGCTCGCCGACGCAGTGGACGCGCCGCACCAGCTCCCAGTCTCAACAACTGGCTCGAGCGTCATGCTTAGGTCTTCCATCACCGGCCCCCGTAGGGGCCCTAGACCAGCTCCTGCCCTGGCAAGTGCCAGCCCCTTGGCCCAGTCTCGACCGACTCCCAGCGTGGGCCTCATGCCCCGAGTCCTTGTCTCCATTGCAACCGTTCGCTTGAGCCTCCGACCCCGAGCTCTAGTTAAGCCAGCATCCGGTACGGGTTTCTACCCTAGGATGCCTGGCTTCCCAGCATCCTACTCGGGCACTCAGTCATGAGCTCCAAGTCGAGCCAGCACCCTACACGGGTCTCCTGGCCCAGGGTCAAGGCTCCCCAGCACTCCATTTGGGCCTCTCGACCCACACCTCTGAAGAGTCGTCATCCGACCCAGGTTTTCAACACCTGGTTTGAGGCTCCCCCGCGCACAGACCGGGCACACAACCCTAGGATCTATCAACGTCGGTCCCTGGCCTAGACTCTCTGCGTCGAGACCTAGACCTCTCAATGCCATTGCGGGACTCTATCCCCTACCCCTCAGTAGCGCCGACTCCCAGCATAGGTCTACCTTTATGGGATGTGGTGACCCTGATGTTGGGTGTGGGTCCTCTGTCCCACTCTCCTGTCACCCCAGCACTAGGTATAGGCTCATAGCCTTGGGTCACCGGCACCCCGGCACCTCCAACTATATTGGTTCTCGATGCAAGTTCCATGCACATAGTCCATGCACTTTGTTCAAACAAAGATCGTGCACGTTCAAAAGTCCGTGCATATGCCCTTGGTTAAAAACCTAAAGTCCGTGCATATGACCTTGGTTGAAAACCTGAAGTCCATGCATATAAAAGTCCTTGCATCTTTTTCAAGTCCGTGCATCTTAACTCCGTGCATGTTTAGGTTGAAATGAACCCAAGTCCGTGCATTGTGAGTCCGTGCACCTTTCTTCCTTGGACTAAACAAAGTCCATGCAGGTTTGAAAAACCAAGTCCGTGCACTTTTCTTCCTTGGACTGAATAAAGTCTGTGCAGCTTTTTCAAACCAAGTCTGTGCATAGTGAGTTCATGCATAAACCCCAAGTCCATGCATACATCAAAGTCCATGCACATCTCCTTAAACAGGTCCATGCATGTTTTCTCCAAAATGAAGTCCGTGCAACTTCTGTTGCTGCATGCAGACTAGGTCCGTGCTGGTTGCATCTGAGAATGAAGTCCATGCATTTTTTTGTAGTACGTACTCTTGGCATCTTAGAGTCCGTGCAACTTTTGTTGCTGCACATAGAATAGATCCGATCTGGCTGGTTGTTTACCCTATTATCCTTAGGGTTTCCATACATCAAATGAGTGTTGGTCTGAAGGATTTAGGCATGGGTTATTAGGTCTTTTGGTCTTCTATTTCCTGCCCTTTATATACCCTACGAATTCCATCAGAGGAAAGAGTCCCTTGTGCTAATAGTTCTCTATTTACTTGCAGAAAGGAAGAGGAGGGCGCCGCCCCATCTGGAGGAGGAAGAAGAAGAGGAGGAGGACGCCAAGAACGAGCCATTCTCCACCGATCTGAACCAGCCGGGAGCGAGGTCATCAACCATTCTCCCTAGGGCGTCTTCTACGAGCATAGAGGGGCTTCCACCCCACGGACAGAACGTTCCAGCGCACCCCACTCTCCCTTGGACGTGGTTTCACGGCAGATTTGTGGGGGAATCGTTCTTCTCTCATTTCTATACTTCTATTAGGGTATAGTTTGTCATTTGGGCGTTCATTGTATATCTTGTCGGTCTTTAAACCAAGAATACTTGTGTGTCTGGGCGGAGTTGTATCTCCGCGTGTGGTTTTATTGTGGGGAAACTTTTCCCGTGTTTAGTTGTGTATGGACGGAGCTTCGACTCCGTGTGGTTGTCGTGTTCGGGGAACGTACCCCGATTGTGTGTGTGTGTGCTGTAGTGGCAGCGTGTTGAGGCAAGGTCTCGCGTCGTCGTGTGTGTATTACTGCGGAAGTAGTGTGTGTGTGCTTGGGGTTCGTCCCCGTGTTGCTACGAAAGTAGCGTGGAGTGAAACCTCACCCGGTTGGGTGAGGGGTGGACGTAGAGGGCCCGTTGTGATCCCGAACCACCTTAAAATCTCGTGTTCTATGTGATTGCCTATGCATTTGACCATTTCTTCTATCTCCGTTCACAGGTCAATTTAATAGATTTTTAATTCACTGCACATCACACATTGCTTCATCCATTATCCGTGTGAGGGTCAATTTAGTTGTTCAATGTTTTGATTGTTCGAGTGAGAACGGAAAGGTTGAGAGAATATCTCTTGCATCTCACGTTTATCTTAATCACACTTGGGTTTGAGCTAATTAATGTAAGTTAATTTAATTCCATTGTGATTAGCTTAGAAAGTTTTTAAAATTCGCCATCTCGACAAGGGGGACAATTCAACCCCCCTTCTTGTCTGCCATCTCTCTGGGCCAACAATTAATGCTCTTGACTTGACTTGATTTTTCTTTCTTTTTTGTATTTCTTTTCTTCTGTGGAATCAGGTCATAACGGATTGCCCCTATTTGAGACCTCCTCTCGTCAGGGTGTCTAGATTGCTCATCTCCCCCTTATTCACTCCTTACACCAACGCTTAGCCGAAGAGAGAAAAGCATGGACCATCACTTTCCCTAGGCATGGCCAAAGGAGAGACTATGTCATTTAGTAGAGGGAAAATTGGACCAGAGCCGTTGTGTGGCGTCTGATTGCCGTGCTCGGGGTCCTCTTTCATGGTGAAAAGGAAAGACACCTTGCTACCGAGTTGGCACTGGCTTGACTCGAAGGGAAAAAATACTTAAGATACAACCCATTCCATGCATGAGCCAGCTCCTCACATTCTACGTTGACTAAACGGTATGCATTCCCTGGATAAGCCTCTCTAATGACGAACGACCCTTCCTAGTAGGGTTGTATTTTAGTCCTAGGATCTGCTAACCTAATGAATTTGTGCTTCAAAACTATATCACCTTCTTGAAATTTACGTTCGATTACTTTCTTTTGAAAATAATGCTAAACTCTCTTTTGATAAGCAGAAACATGATCGGCCGCGTTAGGCCTCTTCTCATCTAAGAGTTCTAGCTAGACGAGCAACGCCTCTCGACGTTCATCGAGATTAAGTTCCTTATCGAGTTGTACCCTTAGGGAAGGGATCAGGATCTCGTATGGGAGCACCGCCTCCATCCCGTAAGTGAGAGCATAAGGGGTTTGACCCATAGGAGTACGGACGGAGGTGCGGTAAGTCCATAGAGCTTCTACTAACCTTTCTGGCCAATTAGAGAATTTGTGAGATTCACATATTTTCTTTTTGATTTTGAGAAGGGTTTTATTAGTGGCCTCAGCTTGGCCATTGCCTTGCGGGTAATATGAAGATGAATGATGTAATGTAATATTGAATTTCTTACATAGGTCATAGAGCTCTTGAGAAACGAACTGGGATCCATTGTCAGTGATGATGCTACTTGGCACTCCGAATCGCGAGATGATGTTCCCCATGATGAAGCAGCACACCATGGTAGCTTTAATCTCTGTGTATGCTTCGGCTTCAGCTTCAGCCCACTTGGTGAAGTACTCAGTGGTGGTAAGGATGAAGGATTTTTACTTTGTCTGAGAGTTAGGATCATTGAGCGGGCTGATGACGTCGAAAGCCCACATGGAGAATGGCCAAGGAGTGAAAGAGGATGAAGAGATGAAGCTGGAGCATGGATTTTATCAGCGTGGAGTTGGCACTTGAGACACCTCTGGATATAGAGGGAGCAATCTTCCTCTAGAGTGGGCCAATAATAGCCCATCCTAAGGATTTTCTTTGCTAGAGCCTGACTGTTGACATGACCTCCACACTCACTAGAATGGGATGCTTCGGCCACCTTCCAAGCTTCATCATCATCTAAGCACCTCATGAGCATTTCATTAGTAGCATGCCTGTACAGTTCTCCTGCAATTATAGTGTACTTCGAGATGGCTCTTCTTATTGCCTTACGTTGCTCAGCACTTGCCCCTTCTGGGAATGAGCCATCTCTGCAATACAGCTCAATTTCATGGTACCAGGGCAATTCTTCTTCCTCCAGGATCTCTTCTAATTCCGTCAAAGACACTTCCTTCAATTCTTCCTTCTCAGCCCTCGCCTCTACAGTTTTCCTAAGGTTATGATACCAAGGATCATTTGACAACATCTTTTCATCTGTAATTGTAGATGAATTTTTGACGTAAATATATTACGTCAGAAATTAGTGACCTAATTGTGCTGACTTACATATTCCGTCAGAAATACATCTAAAATCTGTCGAAAATTCACTTTCGGACGTATTTTTGACGGATTTGCGACGGAATATGGACGTCAGAAAAACTAACTTTCCTTGTAGTGACCCTCCTCCAAGGTGGTAGATAGAGATGACCTGATCTATCATCGTCGGTAGGGCAAAGCTATCGGCGAAGAGTGCTGAGGTCAGCCTTCGGGCCATGATGCCTACACTGAGAGTCAAGGGCTGGGTGACCCGAGCGTAGGCTTTTGCCCGAGCCTATAAAAGTGTTGTCGATCCTTGAGATGACGCTCTTGCACCGAGAACTGATGTCGTAGAAGATGTTGTGGTGCCGACAACTTGAGGTTGTGAACCTGTATTGAGTGCCAACGTGACTAGAAGACTCGCACTGGGTGCTGGAGTTGCCATATCCCAAGGCGGGAAGCCTGTGCTGGGAATCGACATTGCTAGATCATGGGGGTAGAGGCCCCATTGTAGGGGTTGGAGGCCAGAAGCCTAAAGCAGAGAGTCTGCATTGGGGACCGACCTTGATGAGACCTAGGGTTGTGTGCCCGAGCCGGCCACTAGAGAGTCTTGGACTCGGGGTTGGAGACCCAACCGAATTGGTGAGGAGTCGTGGACCCGGGGTAGGGAGCCCGTGTCGGGTGCTGACTCGACAGGGACTCGAGGTTGGAAACCCGAGTAGAGTGTCGAGGAGCCGGGGACCCGAGCCAGGAAGCCCGTGTCAGGAGTTGGCTCGGCTGGGACCCATGGTCGGAAACCCAAGTAGGATGCTGAGGTAGTAGCCGAAGTTCGAGGCGTGGAGCCTGTGCTGGAGATCGGTCGATGCTGGGCCCGGGAGTTGGTGCTTGTTCGGGTGAGAGACGATCTGGGGCCCCTACGGGGGCCGGTAGTGGAGGCCCAGAGTCCAACGATCGGGCCGACCATCGGTACTGGAGAAGAGCATGGTATGTCAGCCGCACGAACAGGTACAAGAACCAAGATTGGCAGCGGAACAACCACAGGGACCACACCCAGGAAGTAGGGCGATCCGATGATGGGGGTGAAGTCGCTGAAAGCGATCAGCGTCGTAAAGTAACCCACCCGTGCATAGGTGACAATAATAGTGGGGCCATAGCTTACGGTCGCCATGCTTGCTGGAGTGCTGGCCGCCGGCAGGGAGCGACAGTTGAAGGAGGTCGTCGGGCACGGTCTGACTGTTGGAACGTGAATGGGAAGTTGCAGAGGAATGTGTCCCTCATCTACCTCTCCTACAAGGATAGGAAAAGGGCACCACAGCTTCAGGGCTGGCATAGGCTTCTCTTCAGTAGAAAGAGGAAATGCGGGAGACGTCCCACCGAGCATGCCAACTTTTTGTTTCGCCGTCATCTCTTCTGGCGATCGAAAGTCGGTGACCGCTGTGAGAATGGGAATAAAGTGATAAAGGAATATAAGGACGTTGATGTTATCTCGAGGATATTCTCCTTTGTAGCTATATTCCTCTCACGGCATTAGTATACACTCGCCTTTTACGGAAGGTCGAGGAGGGTCAACTTGCATGAGAGGTTTCCGAGGAGATAGGGTGACTAGACTGGGTGCTGGCATGCCAGTCAATTTTTTGACGATCACCTATGGAACGAAAAATTGACTGGGGAAGCGTCACCAAGACGTGGCACGTGGGCTCAGGGTATCGAGTGACACATGGAGAGAAGGGAGGTTCCATAAGTGCGAGTGTGCAGGCAAATGTAGGGATTTGTGTACAGGATGTCTTTCCCCATCGGTTGCAAGCAACAGGTGTTTATTTACGTCAGATTGAATCTGAACACCTTTGTTCCGTTCTGAAGAAGAGCCTGGAAATGTCTAAAGCCATGGATAGAGGATCGGGGGTACCCTGCAGCTATAGAGGGACCCTCGCACTCGATTGGGAGGGTTAATTAACTGGAGTTGGGGAGACACTGGGTGGTGTGGAGGTGAGACTGAGACCAGAGTACACGTATGCATATTTAACTAATTTCATGCTTTATGGGTGTCGCATGGGCTTTACAAATGGGCCGAAAGGGCCAAAGTACATCTGGTGCAAGCCGCGGGACAATGCCGACATGTGAGTCGATCCCCGGGTCGTTGTAGGATAAAAAGGATTATCTGTGTGTTTGACAGGGGTTCCACACAAGGGGCTAGGAACCTACCCGATTCGCCGGAGGAGGGATGGACTAGATGGAAGAGGTGGGCGGTGGCTAGCGCTTGAGGGAGGTCGGACATAGGTCGGGATGAGCAGTCAGGTCTGAGTCCCGAGAGGTGAGTGTCTTCATGCTGGGGAGTTAGGGCCGGTCTCGGGAATGTTACTTCTGGGCCATGGTCTGGCTAACTCGGGTCAACGGTCGGGACGGTCGGTGGCCGGCTCGAGGTGAGCGGCAGGCACGTGGTCCCATGGTGGGGGCAATTTTGACATTATGGCGTGTGCTTTGTTGTCATGTCACGCCGTGTGCGGGCGGACCTGATGTGCGGGTGTGTTTGCCATTGTCATAATACCTTGTGTGCGGGGGGATAGACTTGAGTGAGATGGCTAGACGCCATGTGAGGGGAGTACGTGTGACATACCCTCGGCGTACACGAGCCAATCAATAAACCACCTAACTCGCGCTTAGCTCCTCGCATTCCTTGCCGCTTTAGTCCTAAAGAGCTTGGAGCTGAGCGCTTGCAGATGTTTGAGCGTTGTGTTCATGCATCTGTCTGTGCCCCTTGAGATTCTAAGGGGGGATTTATAGTAGAATTTGAAAGGTTAGGGGGGTTTAGGTGGAATGGACTGGGGGGTGATCTGGTCCGGGTAAACCCTGTTGAATTTTTTTTTTTGCTTTCTGCGTGGGGGAGGGGGTTTACACAAACCAGACTGGCCCACTGGTCTGGTCCACGTAAAACCCCCCTAGGGGGTTTACGCGGGCTGGAAATGGGGTTTTTCCCTTTAATTTTTTTTATTTTCTGGGGGGGTTTACGCGGACTAAAAATGGGGTTTTTCACCCATATAAAAAACTTTTTGTTTACTTTTGGGGGGTTTACACGGACCAGATCGAGGGGGCTGGTCTGGTCCACGTGAAGGGAACAGATCAACCCATGTATCAAAAAAAACAAACAAACAAAATCAATCGATCAAATAACACCCACTCCAGAGCCCTCGCTTCCCCAAGCCCAGTGAAAAGGATATCCAAGCCGCCCCTCTAAGTCAGATTCGGACCTTGGGGGCCATCCCGATATGGCCGTGATTCGACATAGCCCTGGGCCGATAGTTCGTCAAACTGGACTCATTTCCATTGGGATTTGTTTCCACTCTTTTATTAAATTTGCCGTATATTTGGCAGACATTTGCATGGGTTTTGTATCCGTCTTCGTCACGCTTCCATTTTGTATCCATATACTTGTCATACATTTTCGAATAGTGCAAGGGGTTTTTTACATATACACCATATTCTAAAGGGATGTTTGGAAAAACTCTTGAATGATTAGGGGGGTTTTCACATATACATATAGTGCAAGGGGTTTTATACAAGATTGTGGTAGCCCTACCCAGATATATACAAGTTCCAAAGCTACACTTTAACAGAAAGTAAAGTACAAAGTCTTGGGACATACTCCGACTGGTAGAAGCTAGACAAAAATTGAAGCCATAACTTCTATACAAGAAAATTTTATGAAAAATTTTCATTTTACGACTGCTGAAAAGTTCAACTTCTATATGTTGCACTAGTTAGGAAATTTTATTCATTGTTTCCCTTTATTAAATTTGCCGTATACTTCGGCATACATTTACACGGGTTTTATATCCATCTTTGTCACACTTTCAACATAGACTCCTGTCCGAACATGAAATGGTCAGTAAGCGACCAACATGATTTAAGCATTTCCACCCCATCGAGGGGCATATTCACGCAACTCGCAAATTTTAATATGTCATTTCATTAATGATATGATGTGACATGACCTCGGACCTAACTTGCAAGTACAACTCGCAACTCGAATGGGCCAAAATCGGCGGCCAACTCTCCCGGCACTCACCCCAAACCCATGGGTAACTCGGCGATGCCGAGTGGAGGATGTGAGGGCTGGTCCCTTGCTGGTAGGAATAACGGAGGGTTGGCACAGGGGCCGTTGAGGAGGGGCTGCTTGATGCGAAGGCCATGGAGAATGGAGGGGTTGACCTACAAAAGGACCTGGTTGGACTGGGGTGCAAGGAATATTAGGGCCATAGGGCTGTGAAGGAGGAGGAATAGAAGGAGGCGGGTGATGCATCACCCGAGAAGGAGTATGAATAGAAGAAGGCGGGTGAGAAAAGGGAGGCGGGTGATGGGCCACCCGAGTGGGAGTAAAAGGAAGATGAGAAGAGGAAGGCGGGTGATGGGCCACTCGAAGATTAGATGCATGAGGATGTGATGATGAAGTTAGACCCTCAACAATAGCCTTAAGGGCTTGAGCTTGTTGAGGGGTGAGATGCAAATCTTGGGGGACCCTCTCCCTAGGTGGGGGAGATGGTTCTGGGGGAATAGTGGCTTGAGATTGATGCAAGGGACCACAAGATTGAGAATTGCCCATGGGTCGGGCAAGACCATGAGAAGGAAGACGTGGTCCCTTAGAAAAATTATGGTGGGAATTATGAGATTGAGGATTATAAGATGTGCTTGATTGTTCACCCTCATGATTATCTTTTGAATTAGACATGTTAATTTGATTGTTCAAGCGAAACATTATGCAAGCAAACAATGGTTCAATCAAAGCAATGTTGCAAAGATATCAAACAATGTGAGATGTTTACGCTTGATTTTTTATTTCTTCCTTGATGTGAATTAAGTGAGTTCTTAACAAAGTTTATGTAGTCCACTCAATGTAGGAACCTATTTTCAATGTGATTTGCTCCGGTGCCAACTAGGTTTATTCTCACCACATATAGGCCAACCGAACCTGGGAAACTTCAAAGATACAACTAGCCCGACATCCGTGAGGGAATCCATGGGTGTGGAGACTATGGATATTTTGGTTAAGAAATTTTCAGTCTGATGAGACAGAATGCTCAACGGAGGGTACTTCTTTTACTAAGAGAGGGTAGGGGATCCTAAGAGTGTAGAGAGAGGAGGTCTCCCAAGCCAAAACCGAAGGATGCCTGCAAGTCCGACGTCGAGCCAATTTTGCTGGAAGTGGAGGAGGTCGCAGCCGATGGCCTGCGCAGTTCTGCCTCGCAGGACTGGATGCCGCGGTCGTGGTGCGTCGACAGGTACGCTCGCTGTAGAACTCCAAAAGTGACGGGACCAACTAGTGGGCATAGCAGACAGGGGGTACTACAAACTCTCAAAAGTTGGCAGCCATCAGATCATCTCACAGGTCGTGGTCGCCCAGATGGTCGGCATCAGGTTCCTGGGCAAACAGCAGGACATGTCTACGACGGCCATGGTGGAATTTTGGGTGCCGACGTCAGAACAGGACGAAACCACCTGGGTTGGTTTCTTGTCATCGTGTGCCACAACTTTGGTGAAGATGCCTCAGGCCGAAAACTAGCAAAGGAAGGCACGCCAAGGCTGTCGATTCTGCTGCAGGTTCTGGGCGGACTGGGTCGCACCAGTCAGGCACAGTCGTAGGAGAATGGACACCCCGGGCTGTGGTGACGTCAAAAATGGACGGGACCACCTCGGGATCGAAGGAGACTCGAAGGGGAAGAACTCTTGTGAAGGGAGTTCTGGCCGATCCACACAGGGGAGGTCAGTGTCGACGTGGCCAAGTGGCACTTTGAAACAGGCATGGTCCGGGCGTAGTTTCACGGAAATGTCTGTAGCGGTTAATGCTGTGGTCGAATGGAGGCAGAACCACTGCAGGAGCGTGGCCGACTTGAAGGTGGACGACTCTTCTGAAGATGCCCCGAGCTGACTCTTGCTGTGGACGCTGCTAGAAGGCCTGCCAACCGAGTCTCTGCTGCAGGCTTGTAGCAGAGTGCAGCAGAACAAAGCCTCTTAATCCACGGGGAGAGGAGCGATGAAGGAGCAACTTCGGGAACTGCTGTGGGCACACCAAGCAGAGGGGAGGTGAATGTAGGTTGCAGAGGGAGAGGGAGCAGGGGCGTGGGGGACTGGTGAGGGGGTGGCTAGGGTTAGGGCTTTGGGGTGCGCTGGTTTATGGGAAGGAAGGTGAAGTGGAGTGAATGCTCCTTGGGAAGGTGGGGTGGAGTGGTTGGGGAGTTAATGGGGTGGGTGAGGTGTAGGAGAGAGAGGGGGGTGCGCCCCTTAGAGAGAGAGGGAAGGGAAGAGAGAGGTATTATTATTGTTGTTTATTATTATATTATTCTTTTTTTTATTATTGAAACACCGAGGGAGCACACTAGGTAAAGCTAGGTAGGGTGTTGAGCTGAGGGTGTACTGCTGGGGAAAGATGAGTGTGCGCCGGGTAGAGGGGTCTGAAGAGTGTACCGGGTGAAGGGATGAAAGGTGTACCGGTTGGGGTGTACCACTGGGGAGACGAGGGTGCACCGGGTAAGTGGCTAAGGCCGCACCAGGTAAAGGGGTGGTCAAGACTGTACCGATGAAGGCACTGAAAGGGTGCACCGGGGAAGGGCCAAGCAAGGCGTGCCAGGCTGAGGCGTTAAGGGGGCGGCTAGGTGTGTCGGCCAGGGCTCATATGGAGTGTGCCGAGTTAGGAGCATGCCGGGAAGGCCAAGCTGGGGTGTATCGGGTCAGGACATAGGCGGGGTGTGCCGGAGAAGGCCTGAGCTTGGGGGTGCGCCGGGGAAAGTGCTAGTGGGCTATGCCGAGCATGGCAAGCCAAAGGCATGCCAGGCAAGGAGGGAGGTGAGGTGTGCTGGGAAAGGCGATGGAGGCGTGCCGACGAAGGGGATGGAGGAGTGCCGGTGAAGGCCTGGCTGGGTGTACCAGGGAAGGCATAGGACGACGCGTGCCGGCGGAGGCTCAGCTAAGGCGTGTCGGACAAGGGATGGTCCGAGGTTCACTGGGGAAGGCTAGATTAGAGTGTGTCAGCAAAGGGCAAGGGCAGGCTGTACTGGCGGAGGGTTATCAGAGGCCCACTCCTCTTCGGCCTCTTAAGGCCTTTCTTTTCTTCTTCTTTTTTGTTTTCTTTTTTTCTTTTTTGGTTTCGTACAGTCCATGAGGATTTCCTCTTCCTGTCTCTTAACTGTTCTCTCTTCCTTCTTCTTTAACAGACCTCGGAAAGCGTGGAGGGGGGACAACGATGAGGGGATTGCAAGACTAGCCAAGGATACTGGGCCCAAAAAAGGAAGGGGCAGGTGTACCGGTGAGCAAGCCAGGGGGTGTACCGCTGGAGGGTTGGGGGACTAAGTGTGCCGGCCAAGGGGTGTACCGGTGAAAGAGGTGAAAGTCCATAGGGTGTACCGGTCAGGGGCCATGACGATGGAGGGAATGGAGGGCAGGAGGGTGCACCGGGCAAGAGCTATGCCGGCGAAAGGATTAAGAGGGGGTGAAGGTGTGCCGGCCAAGGGAGGTGATAGAGGCATACCATCCAGGAGGGAGGGGCCTAACCCAGAGGGCTAGGTGGTCTGAGGTGTTGTCAGGAGGGGGAATCCAAAGATACACCATGGGGAGATGCCTCGATGAGGACTGGTTAAAAGGGGGGGGCAAGAAGGCTAAATGATAGTCTAGGGGGGGTTTGATGAAGGCTTGTAGGAGTGTGCATACAAACGTTACCAAGAACTGGAGACCATCAAGCATGAACATCGTTCAGATGAAAGAAATGATAACCTCAGCAAACAATGGGGGAGGGCCAAGGTTCATTCATGCAAAGCAAACAAAGATACAGCAGAGGAGTGGGAGAAGAAGGCAGGAAAAGGGAAGAAGAGGGAAAAGGGCTGGGGGTTAGACCCAAGAGCACAATGCCCGGGCTCTCCCCCCTTTACATTGTAGCTAGCACTCTCCCTCCCTTTCTCTCTCTTACTCTATTTCCCTCGAGGGTGGTCGTCGTCGTCGGAGGAGGATCCCACGGGGAGATCCTTCTTCTTCTTATTCTTCCTCTTCTCTTCTCTTGTTCCTGGGTCTGTCACCTGTTGTCTCTACCCCTTTTTTTTTGGAGTGGAAAAAGGGCTTTTATACCTCCACCGGCACAGCCCCATTCGAGCGCCCAGCGACAAAGGCGGGAAACGCCCATTAAATGGGATTTGACATCCCATCATTCCCGTTGACAAGGGAGCTTCCGTGTTCAACGTTGGGCATCGGAGGTAGCACACACCCGCTCTGTGGGGTGGAAGTGGGTGGAGAAGTGGAGGTAATAGGTTTGGAAGGTGGAGGCAAAGGTTTAAAAGGTGTAAGTGGGGGTAAAGGCAATGCGAGAGGTGGAGGGATAGTGGCAATGACAGGCTCAAGTGGAGGGAAAGGCAAAGGTGGAGGTGTAGGAGGGGGTAAAGGCCAAGATGGAGGTGTAGGTATAACCTGCTCAGGTTCGAGCAAAAAGGGTAATGGTGGGGAAGGAGATGGAAATGAGGATGAAGGTGAAGCTGAAGGCCATGGGGCCCAACGTCGGCGTATTGATACGACACGCCGAGCGGCGTTGGGAGTGGAAGTAGTTGAAGTGGCGACGAAAGTGGAGGAAGCACTAGCCTGAGCAGAGGCTTGGGTTTTTGGAGGAGACAGGGTTGGAGGTAGTGAAGGTAATGGGGTAGGCGGAGATGGAGATGGCAATGATGTAGAGAGAGGAGCGGGTGCAGCACTAGATGAGGGATCACAGGGGTACCCTTGGCCTTGTAGAGACGGAGACGGCTGCCTAGGCGGCGCTTGCTGCTGTCGCTTGCTACGGAGATGTAGAATGACCTTGCAAATGGCGACCCAATCAATCCTCTTCTTCCCTTCCAAGTCGTAAATGTACTCCCGGAACTCGAGACAATCCTCAACCAAATGCCCCTGCTGGCGTTGAAATTCACAAAATCGAAGCATATTCCTGATCGCGGGTCAGAAAGACACAACTGGAGGGAGCGACAACGCGTGAGTGGCCATCAAAGCCCTAAAGATATCTATAAAAGACTCTGGTAATGGAGAACGAGGAGCCTGCTTCAGGCAAGGTAGATGTCGAGGGATATGGGAAGGTAATGAAGATGGTTGTGGGGGTTGTGTAGGCAATGGAGTGTCGCTAGTGGTGAAGGATTTGGTAAAGGCATATGTAGAGCGGGATGAGGGGCTATATAGGCGGCATCCACCTGCTCGGGGTGTGGTGTTTCCTTCACCGGGGGTGGAGGCAACCACCAACAGACAGACACCACCCTAGAACACAACCTAAGACTAACCAACACACAAAACCAAACAACGGCCATCACGGCCAACAACAGGACTATAACGCACCAGCATTGGGGCGTTACCTGCTATAACGGACCACAGAAGGGGCGTTATGATAGATAGAGTCAAAACTCCAATACAGACAATATAACACACCAAGATAGGGACGATATATCAGCATAACGCACCAGGAAAGGGGCGTTATGGCCAATGGACCAACACTCAAACTAAGGGAAATATAATGGACCTCCATAGGCGCGTTATACTAGCTTAACCTACCACAAAAGGTGTGTTAAAACCAACAGAGCCAAAACACTAACACAGACAAGAAACATATAACGGACCACAATGAGTCTGCCATAGCCACATGATGCACAAGGTTAGGCACGTTATATCAACTCCCATACCCAGCCAAACATCGGTCAAACACACCATAATGGACCTGCACCGGGGTGTCATCTGATCATAACACATAAGGAGGCGTCCATTATGCCTAACCGACTGACACGATCTTTGAGGAAGCACGATCGTCGAGAGTCTGACACAGCAGCAGGCCTCAAAAATAACCTGAATATAACGCACCTGGACAGGGGTGTTATACTCGAATAACGGACCAGGCCTGGTCTGTTATGCTCCAAGACCTCGAAAGATAAAAAACAACGAACCATAACAGTCTATCGTGGGACCGTTATAGCCCATAACGGTCTCTGGTAGGACCGCTAAATCAATCCCGTGAGTAAAATGGTAGAACGGCCAAATCGGCCCGTTCCACGCCCCATGCACGCCGTATCGTAGGGGAAACACATCCAATCGACGGGAAATGACCTCAGGGGGTCAAAAATGCCACATGCATCTATCGAAACGCATTAAAACGCAAGATCGGGGCGATTTCGACGAATCGACCCAAAACGAGTCACCGGGATTCCCAGACTCCTACCGGCCCCAAATGACAACCGATCGACACGAAACTGGTGGGGTTGGGATCCTAATGTCTTCTTCACTGTCGCTGAAGTCTACCTCTTCCCCCTCTGCATCGGAAATCGTCGTGGAGCTACTTGAAGATATCTCCACAGGAAGGGCTGCTGCTTCTGAAGCATGCCGAGACGCAGACTGGGTAACCACCCGCCTCGTCGGGGCAACACTCTTCTTCAACTGGGTCTTATGCCCCTCCCATGGCCGAGGTGCTTCCTCCACTACCACGATGGCCCTGGTCTCCTCTCCAGCTGCTATCATAATGAGGGTCTTTGAGAAGGACGATGAAACAAAGACTGAAAGACAGAGGGAATGATGGAAAACATATTTACCCTCAGCTTCGCTAGCCGGCGTAGGAGAAGGCAACATGGTCTCTTCCTCCGGAGGGGCCACCGTTTGCTCTGGGGCTGTGCCATGAAAAGAAGAGTTCGAAGCTAAAGGTCTCTTCAGGGTCAGAAAAGAAATAATAGAAGCTACAAAATTGTTAATGTTACCTGTAGTGGACGCCAGAGCAGCCTCCTGTTGAGATGAGAACTCCTCAAATGAAGGAATATCTGGTAGAGGAGTCCCAGCTTCTGCTGCCGTCGGTTCAGGCTGCTGAGTTCGAGCTCTTTTGGCCCTGGCGGCCTTCACAACCGCAGCCCTGACTGTGGAAGTCTTTCTTTTCTTGCCCGGAGGCAGGGGAGTGGTCGTCGGTGCTGCTGCAGGGATGGAAAAATAATCAGGCTTCTCAGCCTGGGCGATAAGCTTTCTATACAGCCCCTGCTTCTTGATGTCGGGCCTATCTGTTAAAGACAAGAGAAAAGCAATACCAGTTAACAGGTGTAGAGTTAAAATAGCAGAATAAAAGCTCTACAGTCAAGAAGAGGAGTCATACCAGCTGGGCCGTCATAAAAAGTAGATAATGGCCAGAACAAATAAACTGTCCCCTCTGAGTGGGAGGTAGCTTCCTTGATAAGCAAGCAGACATCTCCAATGGTTTGGCACTTCTCTACCAAGGCTGCTAGGTCTGCATGGCCATGAAAATCTAGGCAGTGGAATTGCATAGCTATTGTCCTGAATTAGTCCAATTACACTGTCCATTGCTGGCTTATGGTGTTTTCCGTGTGATTAATGAATTTTTCTATCTATTATCTATTTGCTAGTCATTTTGAGATGCCGCCTCGGTGTCGGAGAGTCTCGGATCCTCAGGAAGCGAGCAGTGTCCCTCAGAATGTTCCTGCTCCAGCTCCCGTTGTTCCAGCCCCGGAGGATGCGCCTGGCAGTCGTGGACGTGCATTAAAGGAATTCTTGCTATTTCATCCACCGACATTTGAAGGCTAGACTGATCCGGATGCCGCTAGAATCTGGTTGGAAGCCACCGAGCGCGTGTTTCGTTCCATGGAATACGTAGAAGATGAAAAAGTGATGCTCGGTAACTTTCAGCTCCAGGGTGCGGCGTTGACTTGGTGGAACATCGAGTGGGAAGTTTCCTTCCAATCCCGCCCACTCTGCCAGATCTCGTGGACTGAGTTCATTGCCACTTTCGAAACTATTTTCAGCCCGGCTTATCTCTGCATGGATAAAATACATCAGTTTTTATAGCTTGTCCAGGGAGGAATGTCGGTGCTTGAGTATCGGAACAGATTCATGGAATTGGGCCGTTATGCGCCCCATATCCTTGCAAATGAGGCTTTGATGATAGAGCAATTTCTGCGTGGCCTTCGTGCTGAGTTGAGACAGCCACTGATTGTTGCCCGGGTTACCACTATGACTGAACTTTATCAGGTAGCAGCAGCATTGGAACTGGATTTGGCAAGATCTCTTGTCCCTTCTCAAGCATTGCCGGTTCAGCCAACAGCTCAACTTTCATCAGGTTATCTGCCTCCTACTCCAGGATTTCCTTCTGCCACTCCTGTAGCAAGTGGTGCAGCTTCTTCTGGTAAGTCCCAGTTTAAAGGATTCAAGAACAAGAAGAGGTACAAGAAGCGATTTGATTAGCAGACTTCATCTGGTGCTACCCAGCAGTCAGCCCCATCTTTCCAGCAGCGACAGACTTCTGCGAAAAGCCAGTTTAAAGGTAATGGGGAAGTTACCTCATCATCTTACTTCTCTTCTTCTTCTCTTTTGGCCATCAGGCACAGCCTGTCTTCATCCTCACTGTCAGATGAGCTACTCTAACTATCTTCCCCTTCATCGCTCCTGGTGCTTGCCATGGCCTTTCCCTTCTTGTTCTTCCACCTGGGTTGTTTCTCCTTCATCAGCTCAGGATAATCTGCCTTCAGATGCCCTGACTTCCTGCAATTGTAACACACAATGCCGTCAGTCTTTTTAGCATTAGCAGATTTAAATCTTGAAGGTCTCTTTCCTGAGGAGTATTTCCGTCTAAAAGTTTTACCTTCTTTCCTAAAAAATTTCTTAAACTTTTTAGTTAACATAGCGAACTCACCTAAATCGTCCTCAGAACTAGAAGAGCTATGTTCACTAGAGGACCCTTTGGTACTGGAATTTACCTTAAGTGCCAGGGTTTTTTCCTCTTCTCAGACTCATCGACCCACTTGAGATTCAGTTCATATGTCATAAGAGAACTGATGAGTTCATCAACATAGGTGGTCGCCAAATTCCTAGGATCCTCAGCTACAGTGGCCTTAGTATGCCAAATTAGTGTCAAGATATGGAGGATTTTCCTGACTAGCTCATACTCACTGTAAACCTTACCTAAGCTTCTCAAACTATTAATAAGAACCATCAACCTAGCATACATCTCAGATATAGTCTCATCAGATTTCATCTTAAATACTTCATATTTAGAGAATAGCATGTTCACTTTGGTTTCTTGTACCAGAGACATTCCCTCATATATTACCTCCAATTCGTCCCACATTTCCTGAGTTGTGGAGCAGGAGGATACTCTGGAAAACTTAGTGGGATGTAGAGCACATTGCATAGCATTGACAACAATCCAGTTCAAGGTTGACCTTTGAATCTGCTCCCGAGTACAAACATTGATGCGGGACGACTATGTTGTATCCCTGCTATTTTGATGATGTCATACACTATTTGTCAACATCTAGTTTTGATCTGCCATCTAATTACTTTCATCTGGAAGAAGAAGAAGGAATCCTCTACAAACTCTTTGGAAGGGCCCTTTGCGGGATATGGTGAAAAAGAGGATGGTAAACGACATCCCCCAAAGAGTCAAAGAAAAAGGAAAAGAGGTTGGTCGAAGAACAAAAAAAAGGAGAGAGAGAAAAGGTAAAGAAGGGAACTAGAAGAGCTACCCCTATTGTAGACGGGATCGAAGTCAGAAAGAAAGAAAGTGGGGGAGGGGGGAGGAGAGGCGAGAATAGGATAAGGGTGCGATGCCTGATGCCCCTATCCATCCGCTTCTACCTTCCTCCAAAGATAGCATCGGTGGTCTGAAAGAAGGGAGAAGACATGCCACCGCATGTTGAGCCCTCTTTCAAACTGCCCGCTGACAGTTGAGCACCCTTCCAAACCGGAGTAGCAGGGATCTGCCCCCGCAGTCTGCATCTTCATCCTCTGAGCGCTGTCCATGTTTCGCCAAGACCGACAGCTCAACACTTCGCGGAAAGGGAGAACTGCAAGGGATGGCCTCAAATGATGAAGAGAGGAGGAGATGCCCTTCGAGACTTTTTATAGGCCGAAGGGGAGCTGTTGCCTTAAATGACTTTCCCCTCGAAGAAATGCGAAAGTAGAAACCCTTCCCTTCAGACGGTTACCTCATTTTCCCCAACACCCCCTTAATGGAAACACGTAAAATGGCAGGTCATTCAAAACATGGAAAGATGGACGGGCGCCAGCACCATGCCAATTGTCGGACCAATCGGCACGCGAGATATCCACAAAGAAAATCGCCGCCATCCCAAACCACTACAGATACGATGGTCAAATCACGCCAAACTCGAAAAGAAGCAATCAATTCAGCATTTAATATTACCGTCATCATATACGCAAGGAAAATTTTACATGGCCACATTAAAGAAAAGAAAGAGAAAAGCCAATACATCAGGCCTCTGGCCCATCGCGAAGCTCGATAGATGAAAGATCCTCGGCACCAAGCGACCCTTCTCCAGCACCCTTAGTGACGGCTGATCCGGGCACAGACCCCACTTGCATGGGAACTATCTCGACCGCGTGCCCTCCCAAGGTCGCTGGTGTTGGCGATCGCTCGCACAAAATGGAGGTGTCCCGGCCTCCCCCTTCGCTCGACGTTGGGGAGGAAGAATCAGTAGAATCGAAATCCGAGTCATAACACTGCCCGGAAGGGAATGCGAGGTCCTCAAGCACTTGGCCTTGAGCCTCCAGGGCAGCCCGATGGAAGCCTTGTGAGAACCCCTTCCATAGGCCCCGGCAGTAGCCCGGCTCATAGTAAGAGAATGCGGCCTTTTGGAAAGCTGCCTGGTAACCCTCCGAGCACTTGTATTGCTCAAGCACCTCCACCCCTACTAGCTCCGCCTTTCTCACAAGCTCGACTGCCCTCCACTCCACCTCGGATAGTCTCTTCTCAGCTTTAGCCTGCGCTCCCTCAGCCTCCGCCCGCTGTCGCTCAGCCTCTCGAACTGGGCCCTCGAGCTCCTCATGCTCAGCCTTCCGCTGCTCGCCACGCTCGACCTGAACTTTGCACTCCATCTCCAGGAGCCTATCTTTCAGTTCGACCATATAACGAGCTTGGGCCAGCTGCTCGGTCGATACCCGAGCCTCCTTTTGGCTCAACTGCACCTGCGCCTGAAGCGAGGCTACCTCCCACTGAAGGTCTTCAAGGTCGAGAGTTAACTGTTCGACCTTCCGATCGGATGCACCACGGGCCCAAGAAAGAGATTCTCTCTTCGATTCCACCCGGGCGAACAAGTCCGTCATCTCAGCCCCCAACTGAGCCCGGATCAGGTCGCCCTCCATAACCCACTCGAGAAGCACGGAAGGAGGGCCATGCCTAAGGCCACCTCGAACCGCCCCCGATGCCACAGAACGGCACCTCCAGTACAGGGGAGCTCAGACTGCGAAGGTGCCAATCGTGGGGGGGAAGGTCCTCTCTGAAATAGCCGGGATTGGGACACCCCCTCTAAGTACCCCCACCTCTGGGGTCCCACCGGTTGGCTTGGGTTGGGCCGCCCCACCATGTACCCCCTCAGTCTCGGTCGGTTGGGATTGGGTCGCCTCACCCCATGACTCCTAGGCCTCGATTGGCTCGGGTGGGATCCCTTTGCCCTATGTCCCCTCTGCCTCTTTTGGTGCCCTAGCACCTGCCCCCTCTGCGTAGGACCCAGTCACCTCAACCACGACTTCTTCGGCGGCTACGGCTCCCTCTGACTCAACGGCCGAGAGAGCCAACTGAGCACCCCCCTCGATCGAACGGGTGGCATCCGCCCTCTTCGTCTGCTTTCGCTCAGCGGTAGTGGCCCTCATCGAGGACCACAGTAGCTATTCCATGGAGTCCTTGTGCTTCGCCCCATGGCGCTCGGAAGTGCCATCCCGGGTGACCTGCATGCCCTTATCTCAGGCACGAGAAGTGATCTCAAAAGTTTGAGGTCTGCTGGGAATGAATATCTCCTCCAAGTCGATGACCTCCAGCTCGGGCGCCGTCACCCCCTCATCAGCCACTCACCTGGAGTCTGGACACAAAAGAGTAGCAGATCATAAGAAGAGGGCTTAATTATCCGACCCAAAGATGAAACAAGACCCTGAAGGCCTCACCTGGAAGCACCACGTGTAGAGAGGGATACTCCTCAATGTTCACCTCGGTCATCAACTCGGCAGTTGATTAGTGATTCTTCTAAAGAAGGGCAGCTTTCTTCTCCACCTCCTGGGAAGCCACCGCCTACCTCGGAGGAATGTTCAGATGGAAGTTGGGCACCGTCGGGAAGGCCCAAAGCTCACCACCCATGGCTGAGCCCACCCAAAAATACTGGGTCTTCCAGCCTTTATGGGAAGAGTCCCTAGCAGAAAGGGTCACGCAACTCCTCCCCCTCTTCGCTTGAAGATAGAAGAAGCTCTTGCCCACATGGGTATGCTCCTTCAACTCGAAAAGGCATGGAAGAGGTACAGTGAAGTGTCAACCCCGCACGAACGACAAAGAAAGATGAAGGGAAAGATGAAAGTATAGGAGTCTGAGACCAAGCCAGTTGGTAGAATTGAAGCAGCTCAGCAACAAAAAAATGGAGAGGCTGGCAGAACCCGCACTTCCATGCCAAGGGAAAAGAGCAGAAGGAACCAGAGCGAGTGTCCAGATTGGACTCATGAGGCTCCAGTGGCTTTTTTAATTTTCTTTTTATGTTCCGTGCGTGGGAGAGGGGGACGACCCATGGTGGGTGACCCTGGGCCTGAAACGACCCCAGGCAAGTCTGTCGGGGTCGATTGACCCTAGGTGAGTTCCGCCTGGGTCCACGTGGCCCTACCCATGCTCACGCGGATCTGCCCGGGGGCAGGTAACCCCGTACGGGTCCCCCTGATCCCAGATGGGTCTTGCCTTCATCCAGTTTTAATAAAAGGGGTTCCTTGGGCTTTTGCAGGCTCGTTTGCTCGCTACATCGCATGGAGGGAGAGGAGAACACGCCGTCTTGTTCGTTTGTCATCTTCCACATGTTGTGGGTTGCGAGGGGGAGATTCGTGCTCACCCGGATAGCGTGGTACACATGTGTGAGGCTTTATTTGCGATGCATAGACCTTTCTTTGTATCTCCTTTATTCTTGTAGAAGCTTCCTTTACCTGTATTTGTATGTGCAAAGGGGAGGGGGACTCCACCTCTTAGGGATTTTCCCAGAACTACAAGATCCACAATCGTAGTAGACTTAATCCGACTCCTGACCATCTTGATTGCTGCGAGAGGTCTATGATTTACAAAACTATATGTGGGTTATGAAACCCTAAGTCTGGAAATATTTCACGGGGTGACAATATGCCAAATATTGAAGCCATTCGTGGAAGTATTGACATTGAGGAGCTCCGTAGCCACACGGTGTGAAGCATAAGGTACCAAACGAGAAAATTGTAGCTCATATTTGAGAACGATGTCACATGGAGGGTTGCGAGAGAGCTATTTTGACGCGCACGTTACAGGGTGAGATATAAGAAAGGTTGCCCCGAAGAGGATTGTCTCCCTGAGACTTTAGAGACGGGAGACTACACGGAATGGAAAGAGTACAATAAGAGACTACTGTGGGATGTTACTCACCGCGGGTGTTAGCTGGAATATAAATAGAAGTAAACCACCACGAGATGTTAGTCTCCGCGGGATTTTGACAGAATATAAATAGCAGAAATAAACCTCCATGAGGCTTTTGGCCCCACTTTGACTAAGTGTGACCGCAAAAGAGAAAGGATACAAGGCTTGGGCTGGTGAATTGGTCGTTTGCGCACATGGACTGAGAAGGTTGACTTGTGTGACTTCGTGTCATCCCGAGGCCCCATCTTCAAGGATCCTTCCATGCACGGGTACGCCAATTAACCTTGCAGGAGACTGGGAGAGACTGGGACTGGAGGATGGTCATGGGGGCCTCGAGCTGGGAGGAGGGTGCAACCCCCAAGAGAGTTTGCCCTCCTTGGGGTGCGGCCGCGCCTGGGGTGAACTCCCCCCGGGAGAGCCGTGGCCTTGGGGGGTGGCCCCGGGGGTCTTCTGATGTCTCCTGGAGTTGTCCTTTGAAGGACAAGGTGCTCTGGGATGTTGGGATTGGCCCGTGGGGGCTTGCCGTCGTCGTGTTGTCGCTGCCGCTCGCAAGGTAGTCAGGAAAATTCCTAACACACCTCAGGTTCTCAATCGACTTGGGTAGGTGACCGGCGGGCCTTAGATTTGGCCTTGGGCTGTGGGCAGGGGCTCATAGGAGTCGAGAGAAGGCCCTCCGAGTGTGTGCGCCTAGCATTCATGGCATATGGCACATAGTACGATGGGTTGGCGGGCAGCCCCGGGTTTGCCCTAGAGCTGAAAACAAATGGCTTGTCACCGCATGTCTGAGGGTCGAGGGTGGCCCTGACTTGCTAGAGGGTTGTCATAGGATATGGCTGGAGTGTGTTGTGACTGTTGTGTCCATGTGGTTTTGATGATGTCAAAGAATATAAGTCATTTTGAGTCTGCATGAGAATTAAATGATGATGATGTCATGATTGAATTCATTTTTATGAACATAATGTCATATATGTTTGAATGATCTCACTGCATACAGCATGAAGAAATAGTCATTGCAGTCATGAATAGGAAATGGTCATATGTGCTACATCAGCCTTTTGCTAGTCAGGTCGATGCATCATTGGTTTTCATGGTAGTCAGGTCGATGCATACATGGAGATACATTCATGACTTGTAGTACTGCCTGAAAGGGAGGTTAATTTTTCCATTGAACTCACACCGGGAGCAGCACCTGTGTCAAGGCCCTTTATAGGATGTCCCCTTCAGAGCTTAAAGAATTAAGGAAGTAACTTCAAGAATTACTGGAGAAAGGCTTTATTCAACCAAGCACATCCCATTAGGATGCGTCAGTCCTATTTGTCAGAAAGAAGGATGGATCCCCCAGGCTGTGCATCGACTACTGATAGTTGAATTAACTTACTATCAAGAACAAGTAGCCACTACTGTGTATTGATGAGCTGTTCGACCAGATCTCTGGTGCGGAGTATTTCTCCAAGATTGACCTCAAGTTTGGCTATCACCAATTGAGGATTAAGGGAGAGGATATTCACAAGATGGCTTTCCGTAGCAGATACAGACATTACGAGTTTGTAGTTATGCCGTTTGGGTTAACCAATTCCACCGAAGTATTTATGCAACTCATAAACAACGTTTTCAAGCCGTATCTCGACCGCTTTGTGGCCGTGTTTATCGATGATATCATCATCTACTCCAAGACGAAGGAAGAATACGAAGAACATCTGAGTATTGCATTACAAACCTTAAGGGAACACCAACTATATGCAAAGTTAAATAAATGTGAATTTGGCCTAAAGGAGGTCTCTTTTCTTGGCCATGTTATTTACAAAGAAGGAATTGCGGTGGACCCCGCTAAAGTGGAAGCTCAAGAATTGGAGCAGACCGACGACCATTTCTGATATTAAAAGTTTCCTTGGTCTGGCTGGTTATTATAGGCAATTCATCAAAGATTTTTTCAAAATCATCGTGCCTTTAACATGACTCACAAGGAAGGAAAATCCATTTGTATGGACCTCAGAGTGCGAGAAGAGTTTCTTGACTCTCAAGGAACATCTCACCACTGCACCTATTCTGGCACTGCCTATTGAAGGCGACGGATTTGAAGTATACACGGATGAATCAGGCATTGGTCTCGAGTGCGTTCTTATACAAAATGGTAAGGTAATTTGATATGCTTCAAGACGTAAGCCCACCACTGCACCTGTCAATATTAAAGAGAAACTAAAGATCTAGGATTCCAAAGGCTGGTCTATTATATTGAAATTGGGCTATCAACTAGGGAGAGGCCTTGGTGCACAGTTACAAGGGCGAGCCAAGCCAATCCCCAAGGGGAGAAAAATGAGCAAAAGGAGTTTCGACTGTCGAGAGTCTGCATTGTCAATCTTGGGCTACTCAGGGCCACTCACTTGGGATTACCGTCAGCATTTTATAAAAGGCCCTCTCCAGCCAGGTACATTGGACACACAGCTAAGAAAGCTTGAGAAAAACATAGCTTGCGCAGTTGACGGCCCACCACCTCTACTGCCGAAGGGGCCCGTTGATGATATGCTCCATTTCAGCTGAGCGTTTGCCAGGATGTTTCATGAACCAGATTGCCCCTAAAAGAACCAGGAGGTACGGCTTGTGCAATGGAAGTCGAAGAAGCCAGCTTATCATCCACGGGAAAGGGTGAGCTCGCCCATTGTTTTTACTTGGTCTCCTTCCCGTCTACAGTCCCATCTATAGTCTCTCCTTCAACAGTTAAGTTTTGTCCCCCGTTCACCTCCCAGCATGATTGATCTTCTGAACTCAGTTCCATTTTTTCATGAGATGCCAACAGAATTTCTGATCATGAATTGTCCATGTGGGCATTGCCCACCGATTGATTTATCCACTCCCTGGTTCTCCTCTTCCGATTGTTTTTTCAATATCTTCTTCCCCTCACTATGTCCACTTGCCCTTCCTCCTCCTCCATCGAATTCATCTTGCTGTATGATTTTCACTGATCTCTAAAAAAAACGTCAATTTTGAAATGGAGATTTCAGTGGAAGATTACACTATCTTTTGTCCATCCTCTTCCCAGGGGCATGAGGCCCCTGCTTCCTTCCCAGTAGGTTTGCTCTCTCCTAGGTTAGATGTAGGGTCCGTCGAGTCTAGGGAAGTAGGGTCTAGGTCTAGAGAAGTAGGGTCTTGTTCTAGGTCATCCAACCCATCCTCGCCTGAGCCATCTCCCTCTCTCCTCTCGGATCTCTCATTCTCTCCCTCTCTTCTACAGGCGGCTGACGAAGCTAGAGGCGGGCGAGGTGGCAAGACTAATGGGGATAGGAGTAGTGGGGATGGGATGAGGGACGAGGCAGTGCCGCGGCATTGAGCTCGCCCGCTAGTTCATGTTGCCGACGGGGTTTCAAGTGGCATTTGCGTGAGGAATCCGCATCCTCGGCACGGGTAATCTTTGGTAGATGTAGGGGGACGGATCCCTAGCCCGCGTATTCCATTTCCCGGCATTTTGAAGGTCAGGGTGAGGCCCAGGATGGTTTATTTCACGCCGGGGTTAATATTGCATGTTTTTGCGGTGAGAGACAATTTGATCGATTCGACATGATTTTTATGGTTTGAATGGGACCTGCTGGTGCTAAGGAGGTCGGGGAAGAGTTTTCCCATGTTTTCACCCTCAAATGGGTTGAGTAGGGTATGGTTTGAGCTCCTACAGTGGAGCCCTCATCGCTGCATCACCAGAATCAGTCGACCAATGGAGAGGATCAGTCGACCGATGGCGCGTTCGCCGGGTGGTCAATTGAGGTTCGGTCGATCGACCCTGAGGGACCGGTTGAAGAACCAGGGCCTTTGGGGGTGACTGGTCTTGGATCGGTCGACCGACCCATTGGGCCGATCGACCGATCCACCCTGGGTCCACCAGCCTTGTGGGCTAGGTCGACCTGTCCAGCCTGTCAGTCACCGACCCAGGGGTTTGGTCGACCGAAAGGCTTCTTCTTCACCCATTTTGGCCCCGGGTCGACCTGGTTGTTACCCTTTGGTCAACCCTTGACCCCATGGATGTCCTAAACACCCCCTGGGTGCCCTAAACATATTTTTTTGGTGTCCAGAGGTACTGTGTTACCTTAATTAATGTGCCCATGTGATTTTGGTGGTTTGGGTGACCCCATGTGTTCTGGGCTTTCTCGTTATGCTAAATCGAGTCACTATATGTCAGTGTAAGTGTAAAGGGCTATTCCCGCACGATGTTAGCTTCGTGATGGTAGAGCGTGTACTGTCAGAAGACAACATAGTAGATCCACTAACTAAGTCTTTGAAACAAATTGTATTTGAGTGCCATCAGGATAAGATGGGGCTTAAAGTTGTGGGCAATTGGTTGTAGTTCAAGTGGGAGATTGTTAGTATTGGTGTGCTACAAGCCAATTTCGGGTCGGGTAGGCCCGATAGTTGTATGATCTTGTTCAATATTAACGAAGTGGTATTTGAGCATAAATGTGTGCTTGTATATTACTTTACGATGGTCCCTAGGATATGTGGTGGTAAAGTCTACTCGAGATGGGATCTCGATCATGAGACTGACTTTACATGGACACATATCCTAAAATTATTCCTGGTTGGAGGGTAATCACTCGGGGACTTTGATTACCTAGTAAACCAGTACACATGATGTGTGGGTGAGTAATCTTATGGTCACTGGTGCGGGGCACCAATACATTTGTGTAGGTGTACGTCCTGGGAGGATGTACACTGGACGGATGCACCATTGGATCTTCAGATGGTTGATTATACCTAATGTCAACTAAAGATCCATTTGTCTCAGTAGCACCATTGGTCCTTTGACCTGAGACATTGATCGAATCTTACATGAGGACTGGAATGGTTTGATACTTGGCTAAGTGACTTTAACCATTACTCATGAATTGCCAAGTCATTAACCATATCAGGATACGTGTGAAGATCATCAAAGGTCAAGAAGGAATCACTCATTGTCGGGTATATATCAGACAGTTAATGGGTCAAGACACTAACGCTCCACTAAATCCCTGTCCAGGGTCATGTGAGTTCGTTTAGAATGAACGTCATAGACTTTTAGGTGGTCATGGTCGAATGGCCCGATCATGGGATTTGATAGTTACCATACCCTCGATCGAACCAGACTCATAGAAAGAGCAAGAGATTATAGCGATGCGGCAACTGTAGACTTACAGGTACTAGATAGGGTGGTTTGAACCCGACGTCCTTTAAGATCATGTAGATTTGCTTGACCCAACGTGATCATCTGTAATTCCCCGATTGATTACAAAAGATCAGAACAATTCCCTATGTTCCATTCCCTCAGTTGAGGAAATCAAGCAAATTATTTTCTCTTTCTCTAGTAACAGCTCTCCAGGTCCCGATGGTTTTATAGGTTACTTCTATACTTCCTATTGGGATACAGTTGGTCAGGATGTGATCTCAGCGGTACAAAGCTTTTTCAAGGTTGGGGGATCCCGAAGGGAGTTACATCCACCATTCTTTATCTGATCCCCAATCTTAAAAATCCCAACACATTTGTGGATTTTAGGTCAATTAGTCTGTGTAATTTCATTTGCAAGGTGGTCTCAAAAGTGATCAGTGATCATCTTCGGTGCATACTTCCTCTGATCATTTCTGAGCATCAAAGTGGCTTTGTCAGTGGCAGAAGTATCACTGATAACTTCCTCCTGGCCAAAGAATTATTTATGGAAATTGATAGGCCAGTCAGAGGTCATAACATGCTCATCAAGTTAGACATGGCTAAAGCCTATGATCGTATAGAATGGGACTTCATTCTCTGTGTTTTGCAAAGGTTTGGTTTCTCGAACAGATTTAATTCTCTCATTGCTCAGCTTCTGATGAACTGTTGGTTCTCTATTGCTTTTAATGGTCATATTCATGGGTACTTTAAATCATCTCGGGGGGTGAGACAGGGGGATCCATTAGCCCCTACTCTTTTCATCCTCGCCGAGGAGGTTCTGAGTAGGGTATTAAGCCAGCTCCTAAACTCGGGTCAGTGTCAATTTTATCATCTTCCTCATAATGCCCTCCCCATCTCTCATATTCTATTTGCGGATGATTCTATTATCTTCTTGAATGGTGGTCTTTCTTTCGTCAAAGCCTTGCTTAATTTTCTGAGGACATATGAAGTATCTTCGGGGCAGTTGATTAACTCCAACAAGAGCTCTTTCATGGTATCCAAACATATGCATAATCATGCTACTGAGAGGATTAGGCAGTTAACAGGTTTTCAGCACAAATCTGACAGCATCATTTATTTGGGGATGGTGATTGGGGTGTGGAATAGATTTCCCTGTGTTTTTCGTCATTTTCAGGCACGGACTGAGAACGCACTCGCCCAGGTGGGCGCGTTCTTGATAATGCGTCGCCCCGATCAACTGCGTTCATTGAGGAAGATGAATAGTAGGGTGGTTGGGGTCGCGGTGGTGGGACCAACTGCGACCAAGATCGTGCTCATTGACCCTACCGCGTCAATGCGTTGACGCGCCCAGGGGACCCATCGCGTTCTGTAGGGTCGCGCCCCTCGTGACGGGCACGTTCTTCTCTGATCGCGCTCCGGGTGGAGGCCGCGTTCATGAACGCACCCAGAGCGGGTGGCGCGTTCATGAGGGCGACCAGTTTTGCGGGCTGGAGGGTGGGAGGGTAGCCTGGCGTGCCTTCCTTGACCCGTGTGTGTCCCGGGACACCCCGTGAGTACCGTGACCGTGTTTTTGGGGGTCTGAAGGTGTCGTTTTACCTCGAATAGTGTTCTCGTGGGCTTGAGGGTCCGGGCAACCCTCTCGTGCCCCGGTTGTGTTATGTAGGCCTCCGGTCGACCTGGTTGTGACCCGGCGGTCGACCTTCGGTCTCGTAAGTGTTTCGGACATCCCGTGGGTTCTGTGACTGTGTTTCGGGGATGTCTGGAGGTACCATGCTACCTCGATTAGCGTGCTCATAGACTTAGAGAGTCTGGGTGACCCCGTGTGTCCCAGGCTTTTGTGTTCTTGTTGGATCAAGCCGCCATGAGTCATCGTGTCAAGGTTTCTGACCCTAAGGTTAGGGCAGATTGACGGCATGGAGCCATCCGGTACAACGGTCTTGACCCTGAGTCTTGCAACTCAAGGACCGTTGGGTTATTAGGTCTAGTGGGGGGTCCAGAGTATGGTGGCCTCGAGCCACCTGTTACTTCGTGTTACTCACAATGGGTGTGTGTATGGTTTTTAGTGTTCACATTTAGTGAACCCCCACTAGTCGTAGCTTTCCTACGCACGCGCGTGCGGACCCACTTGGGAGTGGTGGAGAGCGTGACGATCTAGCGAACAACTGATCACAAGAAGCCAAAGTGCAAAGAAAGAGAGCACCAGCACCAGCACAAAGCACAAGGAGAAATGCCAATCTCAGCTTACCTTCACGTCCTGGAAACGATAAATGAGCCTTCACAACACGTCGGCTGTTGGGCACGGCACGACAAACACGGTACACAACAACTCTTAACACCATGATGGAGTCCAAAGCCAAGTAACCGTAAGACAAGGAGAAGATCAGGCTCAGAATAATTACTGTCCACACTTAAGTAGACACAGGACAAAGGCATCACTAAGACAACAATTCCAAGGCTTACCTCGAAAAGACTCCACCAAATAGGATGAGAAGCATCCAGCTCGACTAATAGAAGCTCACCAGGAAGGAAAATCCTAGGTTCGCTCGAGCATCTTCTCAACCAAGCAATCTAATCGACCACTTCAACAGAAGCG
Organism: Amorphophallus titanum; assembly: GCA_024336825.1. Classification (NCBI taxonomy): domain Eukaryota; kingdom Viridiplantae; phylum Streptophyta; class Magnoliopsida; order Alismatales; family Araceae; genus Amorphophallus; species Amorphophallus titanum. The sequence continues at coordinate 1,216,982 of JANBPO010008819.1, forward strand.
AAACACATCAGGAGTGGTAAGCACTCAAGCTGGGATGACCAAAACAATATAAGAACATGTACGACCATCACACCAACGCTAAAAGTCACCAGTCACCTGAACAAATAATGGAAAAAGCTCAAACAATGTACAATAGATTCAAGCCTATCGACGAACTCTGCCAAGTACAACATGATCGAGACAGACATCACGATGAAAAAGAGCATCCTGTCACATCCTGACGAGAGCAAAACCATCTCGCACAGTGCTAACACGGCACACACAAGACGGCACACGGAAAACAAAGCGACAAGGAATCGGGAACCTAATGCCAGCTGAAGACTATACTGGACCTTCAGGACTCTGGATACTGTATATCTCAGATTCCCATGTACTTTCACACAACAACGCTCTAATACCAACTATGACGACTCAGATCCCGGATACCGAATATACCTGATAGGACTACCGAGTAGACCCGATACCACTTGGAACCCGTGAAGCCTCCCAAGAGCTGTAAAACTCCGAAGGGAAAAAGGATTGTCGTGTAGTACATTGAAGCCCCAGATATAACAGTAAGCAATTAAATTTCATTAGATGAGCATACATGCAAGAGGATAGAAGCAAAAACTACTAAATTCTGTCCTTTATTCATCGAGGTTATCCATGGAGCCCGAGACAAGTCCTCGGGGGTAACTCAAAAAAAAAAATAGGGCACGAAGGCCCTATCTACAAGAAGATGTCAAAGCCCATCAGGCACCAGACTCGCTCCTCCTCAGGTCGGCCAGGCGAGCCTCCCTCTCAAGAGCCTCGTCCTGAAGTCCCTCTAGTCTGTGGCAGAGAGTCTCCAACTCAATATGTGCACTGTCGCATGCCAGCTCAGCCTTCTGAAGCTCTCTCTGTAGCTCCTCTACTCAGAGAGAAGCCCTCCTGCTACGCTCGCGAGCATCCTCGACCTCAGCACCGAGCTCAACCTGGGTGGCTCAAAGCTCGCGAAGCTCCTCCTCCTCCTGCTGGATCTGTAACTGGGTCCTCTGTCTCCGCTCTTGTGTGAGGTGGAGGCGGGCAAACTCACTCCACAAGGCTCCCAGCTTCGCGGCCCACGTGTCCCGGGGGAGACGCATCATGTGATAGCCCCGGGTGAAAGTTTCCAAGCTGCTCCTCAAAGCCTCTACCGTCGGTAAAGGGTTGACCCGGATCAGCTGCCCAAGCTCCTCTAGAAGCGTGCTGGCTGTACCAGCATCCCCTAGCATCACCCCAAGCTGAGGGGCGTCAGGCCACTCAACCCCGCGGGCAGGGAAGTCCATGGGCACCGCTGCTACCCCTTCTGTTGATCCTGAATCGGGAGGAGAATAAAAGTGTGTGTGTACCACCACAATAAAGTCACCATGGTAAAGGTCCAAAGGTGCAAATCGTAATGGCTTTTACCTGAGGCAGCCGTGTCCGTCAGGCCAAGCCTGCGAGAAGACCCCTCCTCAGGGACTGGAGAGGAGCTATCGACAAGTGCCGATCCCTGTCCTGTGGGCGGTATAGGTGTAGCCGATCTCTCTGCAAGTGAGACAAGGCATGGAAAGTCTTAGTACTTCATCAACAGCAATAATCAACACGAGCACTTCATAGTGATGGAAACATACCAGTCTCTACAAGTGTCTCCTCCTCAGCCACAGCGGTGTCAACCTTTGTCGTGGGCTCCATGGAAGGAGAGACAACTAAAAGAAGCCACCAACATATAGAATGGTGATCAATATCACAGATAAAAGAAGCCTTGTCGGATGGATGGCATAAGTTCCTAATTCGACAATAATATACCTGGAGCTGGTGGTTCAGTGGAGGCCGCGGCCTGGTCAGCGGTGTCCCGCTCCTCTGAGGGCGCCTGGGACGAGCCTGTCGCCATGTCCACCCCTGTGGGCTGGGGAAAACGCCTCTCCTCCGGGTGATCGTCAGCTGTTTAAGGCAGAGGCATCACACAATGTCAATATGCAGCAATATATCGCAGAAAGAATGTACAAAATATTTTTGTGCATACCTGGAGCCTACTCCCCGCTGGACTCTGCAACGCCGGTAGTACCTGCCGATAGCCCCATGGCTAGGGAGGGTGCTCCCCTATCAGGGATTTCGACCCCGGCGATCGGAGCCCTCACATCCTCGTCATAGGCTGGCAAGTCAGCGGAAGACCCTGTTTCAATGAGCCTAGAAAGCTCGTCTGGGGAGGTAGTCGTCTGGGCGGCCGCATATTGAGCAATAAAATAAGCCAGAGGGGCTCATGATTTAGCATATGAAGAGAATCTAGCTCTAAACTACTTGGGCTCATCCTTATCTCTCCTTCTTCAGAAGAGCTCGATGAAGAGGAAGAAGAGCCCCCACTAGAGGAGGTACGAGAAGTCCCTGTGCTCAATGAGGTACCAGAGCTTCCCCCGTTTGAGGAACATGACGATGAAGAAGTCCCCTCACTGTCAGGGGACTTCCTCCCTTCTTCAACGACGGGGAGAGTGGGCTGAACTCTGGGAGTCTCTGCAACAGGCGATGCTATATTAGCCAAAGCACATACTTCCTCTATTTGAAAGAGAGTGAAAGAAGGGTTAAGTATGAAAATCACTTACCCGAATCTTGAGCAACGGAGGTCCCTCCCGTGTCAAGTGCGGGAGAATCGCCGGTCACAGGTGTATAATCGTCGGCGTGAGGGTCCAATCCCTCAATGTCCACACTGATATCAGGAAGGGACTCGTTCACCTCCAATCCCGCCTCTGTGAATACATTCTCGGGGCGGGGAGAAAAGCTCGCAGCAGCTCGAGTCTCAGGAGGAGCTGCATCGAAAAGGGAAAAAACAGTCGGGTTACAACATTGCATAAACACGTTGTAATGCTGATTTGGAATAAAACTCCCTTGTCCTTACTGGAAACTTTCGTCGGAGGGGGAGATGCCTCCTCAGATCGCAGGTGGGCAGTGGGCCGCGGATCATCCTCTTGGCCTTCGGCCCGAGGCCTCTTCCCAGAAGCGTGAGTCTCCTGGCCATTGGTATGGTCTGCAAATGATAAAAGATTACATAAAGTAAGCATTTCAAATTGCAGAGCAAACAAAAAGGGACAGGGCTGAATAATTTAGCATATACTTGGCTCCCCGATGATCCTCTCGGGCTTCAGAATGATCTGCTCGGATTTTAGACCGAGGGCCCGAGCAACCTTGTTGACAATAGCCAAGATGGCATTAGGGGTGGCAGCCACCTCCAAATCTGAAATATACTCCATGGGGCCCGCGCAGCCCACGACATTGATGATGTGGGCCCTCCAGTCGGTGAAGGTACTACCAGCGAACGCCCCCTCTGGAACCGGCTTGGACAGCTAGGATTTGGTCTTCAGACCACAAGAGGCTTTCAAATCCTCCCACTAGGAGTAGGGTGCTGAAGGTCCAGGGGCCGCTCCCCGGTGAGCAGACCCAGAAGTAGAAGCTACAGCAGGCGTGCTCTTCAAGGGCTTCAAAGCCCCAGTAACTGGCTCCTGTCGACGGGAACGGGGAGTCCCTCCTCCCTCTAGCGGGCCTCTATCTCACGGATAGCTCTGGCAGCCCCAGAAAAATGAGATCTAACAAACTCAGGATCTAGGGACAAGGGAGGCAAATCCTCCTTCCTCAGGCGTCGCTTCTCAGCAACTCGAATAGTGTCAGCCCATTGCCTGAAGACGTTGTTGATTTTGAACCACCAGTGCGCATAGTGTATGTCAAAAGAGCCCTTGCGCGTTTGCTCTGGAACGGGATACTATTCCTTCACATCCCCTTAGCATAGGACCTCCCCTCTTAGGCAGGATATCTTGGCTTGCAAGGATTTTATCTCCTCCGATGTTCGTGTCCGTCTTGGAAGAGGCGACCAGAGGCCTTTCTAGAAGGACAGATGGTGTGAAAACTTCACCTTGGAGGCCGCCCTCGCCAGACTCTTTGTAGTATCAGACACCCCCCTGGGGACAGTTTCCCAGGCTTTCGACCCCCTTCTTTCTGGGGGCACTTGGGTTCCGCCCTTCAAGAGGGACTTTACAGATGACGAGATGGCGTAGTTTTAGGACCCTCTCTCCTTCTTCCTCCCATTCTATCCTTGCCTGACAGAGAGGATGAATAGGCATGGAGGTGGGGAAAGGAGGATTCATTTTCTGTCAGCTCAGCCTACGCCATTATTACAGATGGAGGTGTTCGTCATCGTCTCTATTCTCAGGTTTGGAGACCAAAGATACTGCGGAAGGTGCAACTACTCTCTTGGAGGATCTCGCATGGTAGACTACTTATTCGGGACAGACTGAATCGGTCTTCCCGAGGATCCAATCCACTTGTTGCTTCTGTGGAGTGGACGTTGAGATCATGGACCACCTGTTTGTAGGATACTCCTACTCACAGTGGGTGTGGGGAGAGCTTGCTAAGAGAACTCATATAGACTTTGGTCGGCACAACCAGGTACACCAACTGATGGAGCTTTGGGGTAGAAGTTGGGCACTAAGAGGCGACATGACTGTGTGGTGGCTCATTTTTCATGCCACCCTTTAGACGTTATGGCGGGAACGTAACAACCGGATCTTTAAAATGGAGTTGGTTGTCTGTTTTGTGTGTGATAGAGTGATGGAATGGGCTAAGCTCCTTTGTAATGTGAATTCCTTCAACTCCTCTCTTTTTGTTTTGCTGGGGGGTTAGAGTGACCCACACTGTCTTTTTGTGGTATGTTATATAGGGATTTTTTGAGTATTTTTTGGCTATACTTGTATATCTCTTTTTTCATTTAATACAACAATGGTACCACCCACTTTTAAAAAAAGCTCAATCAAGAGACTCAAAATTAGAAGCCATAACCCCTTGCAGGTGCTGGGAACAGGTCTACCCTAAAGAAACGACTCTCCAAGCCAAATTTGACATGACCAGCAGTAACGAAGTCGAAGATATTGAGAAAGTAGGGCTATACTTCTCTTATAGCTCTCCCCGGGCAGAAATATCACCACCTCTTATATCGATCAAGGAAGTTTCTGCTAAAATTGATCGGGAAATGCCCATTGCTGGAAAAGAACGGGCCACCTCCACTAAAGGTAGGGTGATTTAAGGAGGCGACGGGACAAAGTTATCTTCATATGCCATAAAGTTGCAATGTTGTTCCTCTAGCTCGGCAAGAAATAACTGTCAATCCTTTGAGGTTGCCAACACGTCAGCGGAGGTTGAAGCTGCTCGCGTATCTGGTAAAATCACAGCCGCAGTGGACCTGCTAATAAAATGATTCATACAGCCACCACCAGCTGAATTAAGAGCTCTTGACGAGGTCTGGGGGAAACAGGAGGGAGAGACCGAGGTGCTCGAGCTCGAAGATGACATTCCAGACTTTGTTGACCTCCAGCTAGCGCCCCTGAAAATAGAAGACGGAGGCCAAGCCATAGTCGATGAGCTGATAGAAGTCAACTTAGGAGCTGAAGATGATCCTAGGCCGACTTTCCTCAGTGCTCAACTGTCATCTGAAGAACAGAAGTTGTATATCCTGCTGCTACAAGAATACTGGGATTGCTTCGCCTGGAGTTACAAGGAGATGCCAGGGCTCAGCCCTGCAGTTTCACAGCATGAGCTGGCTATAAATCCTGAGGTCGAGCCGATAATGCAGTCGCCACAGCGCATGAGGTCATAACTTATCACTCAGATATGCAAAGAAGTAGACAAACTCATTGATGTGGGTTTCGTCAAAGAAAACTAATATACCATGTGGCTGGCTAATATTGTGCCTATGAAAAAGAAGAATGGGTAGATCTAGATATGTGTGGACTTTCGAGATCTGAATAAAGCATGCCCCAAAGATGACTTTCCACAAATCCGAGGAAAGTGACCTGGTCAGTCATGAATTCACACTTCTTAAGGTTGGCATACAGGGTTTCTCTCCTCAAAATCTTGCAGACTTCCCTCAAATGTTGGACGTGGTCCTGAGGGTTGTGGCTATAGATGAGAATGTCGTCGAAGTAGACGACAATAAAGCGACCGAAGAGAGGGCGGAGGACTTCCATCATAAGCCTCATAAAAGTGCTGGGGACATTAGACAGCCCAAATGGCATGACGAGTCATTCATACAGACCTTCTTTTATTTTGAAGGTTGTCTTACACTCATCTCCTAGTCGGATTTAGACCTGGTGGTAGTCACTTTTCAAGTCAATCTTGGAAAAGATAGTGGCTCCACTCATCATGTCAAGCATGTCATCAAGACGGGAAATGAGAAATCTATACTTGATAGTGATTTTGTTGATGGCACGGCTGTCAACACACATCCGCCAGGTGCCATCCATCTTGGGTGTGAGCAAGGCAGGGACAGCACATAGGCTCTTGCTCACCCTGAGGAAACCCTTTTGAATAAGGTCCTCGATAATTCTTTGGAGCTCAACATGCTCCTTAGGGTTCAGTCGGTAATGGGGAAGGTTGGGTAGGGTGGACCCAGGGACAAGGTCAATGGCGTGTTGTATATCACACATGGGAGGGAGTCTAGAGGGCAAGTCCTCAGGGAAAATATCTTGAAAGTCCTGCAAGATTGCCTGAACTTTAGGTGGGACTGAGACTTGGGACTCCTCGGGTGTGATAGTGATGACAACAGTCCAAACAGGGGCACCCTCAGTAACCTCTCTGTTTAGCTCTTGGACACTTATGAAGTTAAGGCGCCTGACTAGGTCGCAACCAACCTTAGGGACCTTAGGAACGGATGTGATAGGTGCAGGAGAAGAGGGAATGAGAAGTTTCCCTTCATTGGGAGTTCGGGGACTCTCCTGAACCTTGGGGATTCCAGTGGGGTTGGAGGAGAGAGAGGGGGGGTGCGCCCCTTAGAGAGAGAAGGGAGGGAGGAGAGGAGGATCATCTTATAGAATGTGGGGTTTAGGTGGGGGTGAGAAGAGAAGGGTGGTGAAGGAATTGGTGAGCAAATGTAAGGCTGACATCCTATGCCTGTAGGAAGCCAAGTGTGAAGGGATTGGGGAGGTTTTCATGAGGGAGATCAGGGGGTGTCAGACTTTCGAAAGGGCTACCCTCCCCGACGGAGAGAAGGACAGGAGACATCATGATTCTATGGAACCCGTTTGAGGTTGAGGAGGTGGAGGAGGATAGGCAGGTTAGTTTGGGGGCCATCTTCCTCCACTTCCGTAGTTTGAGGGATGATTTCTCTTGGAACTTCTCAGGAGTCTACGATCCCCGAACCAGGGAGGGGAAGAGAGCTCTTTGGGAGGAGCTTCTCTTTTACCATCATAGCTCGGCCAGCCTTGTTGTGTGGGTGGTGACAGTGGCTTTGGAGAGGATGAGAGTTAACCCCACTTGAGAGAGACAGAGCACTTTTGTGACTTCATAGAAGTGGCAGCCCTCATTGACATTATATTGATGAATGCTCAGTTCACTTGGTCCAATTTGAGGGCAGCATTGGTTTGTTTCAGGCTGGACAGGTTCTTGGTGTCGGTCGACTAGGAAGATCACTTCTCACATGTGTAGACATCCTGCTTGGCGAGACTAACATCAAATTACAAACTCATTCTCTAGAAGACCAGTCATAGATAGGGGAGGAGACAAGGCAGGCTTGAGAGGTATTGGCTCAGGGGGGCAAACTTCATGGGCACAATCAGGAGGGTGTGCTGCGTGCAAAGATAGGATGGATCTTGTATGGCTACTCTGGTCGGAAAACTAAAACATTTGGCCTAGGTACTTCAAAGGTGGGGTGTTGTCAACAGCCTACTTGACAGATTGGCTAAGGAGAGGATTCTTCAATAGTTGAAAGGGCTAGACTGCTTGGAGGAGGTAGGGTTGATGGATGACTCTGATAGACTATGGAGGAATGCTCTTAGAGTAGAATTTGATGAGATCTTCACTAGGAAGAGATTATTGGAAGTAAATGCATAATAACATGAATATGCTAATAATTGGAATCTGTAGGGATTACACGGTTTAGAATTGGCCGCCCAGTTAATGAACAGTCGGACAACTGTCCGCCTAAGGGGCCTTACGCGGTTTTAATAGGGCCGCTCAACTCCGTGCCATGAACAGGTAACATGGATTACACGACTAAGGACATGCCATTTAGGGAGTTACACGGCTTGGGATTAGCCGCTCAAGAGATGAAGGGTCCATAGGGTGGTCAAACTACACGCCGCCCAGTAGGGTTGAATGAACTAGAATTGGCCGCCCAACACACCACCGCCTTACTGTTCCAGGGACTGGACGGTTAAGGGTTAGCCATGCTAAGTACTAAGCGGTCCATCGTGGACCTTCCAATGGTCTTAAGCGGTCTGGAGTGGACCATGCACTACGGAACAGTGGCGGGGTGGCCGTGCCATTACCGTAGTGGCGAGAGCGGGTTGTCCAAACTGGAAACCCCTCTCGGTTGGCTCGGATCGATGGGAAATGAAAATCTATCAAACCTGCCAAGCCCACACAATAGTTCTACAACTATACATACCATTAAAACTTAAAGACAATGCCCATGGAGTAATTTTCAGGAAATTAGACAAAATACACTAACCATGGTATATTGCACAGAAAATGAGGAAAATGATGGCGGACGGGCGTGCATGGGGTACCAACGCGTTCCTAGCGAAGTGAGGAATCCAACCCCCTACCTATTGCGCGACGAGGCTAGCATTCCGGTGCCGAACGACCGAGGGAAGCCACATCGTCCTCTCCCCCGTACCCGTCCCCATGCTCTGCAGATCGAGGTGAAGCTGGCGTCAATGCGATCCTCGCGTCGCGAGCAATCCGATGACGTACTCCACGCCTCCGTCTGTGGCCCAGACGGACGAAGCCCAATGAAGGGGGGATTCGGCCATGCGCGCGTCAGAGAGAGAGGGTGAGGGAGAGAGAGAAGAAATGGGGAGAGAGAGAGAGTGATCGTGGGTTTTTTTAAAAAAAATGTTATAAAATAATCTCCTAGATCTTGTTCCACACTTTTAAGCTTTATTTAATTAGGGAAGGACGTCCAGCCACCCGTGGAAGCCTGCAAACACTAGAAGGATGACGTCAGAAGGAGCCCTGGACGTTACTCTAGGGGACAACCCTCTGATGCTTAAGTTAAGATCACACTAAGATGAAGAATAGTAGGAGATGGAGAGAGGGAGAGAGCATGGGGATAGATTGATCAAGCCAGGGAGTCGATGAGGGGCTCCTGGAGGTGCTCACTACTTACGGCGGGTGCTCGGAGAGTACTCACCGGGCTTGGGACGTGCTCGGAGGCTGACATCTTCTGATATCTCTCTCTTTTCCTCTGCGTGTGTCTATGTCTGGGTGTCACCGTTGGGTATCAGTGTGTGTGACTGCGTCTCTGTATGTCCTTCTCTGTATGTGTCTCCCCCTGTCATCTGATCAAGGGTCTATTTATATGGGTTACCATGGCGGTGGAGGTCCGTCCCTTAGCGGAGAAAGGCGTGGGTCGTAGAGTAACGCCTCCGCGATCTAGGGGAGTTTTCCGTTGAGCATCTATTTATTCGGGTAGTGCGGCCTTGGGCTGAGCATCATGGCGCTCTAGGCGTGAGCTCGTTCCTACTAGGAGAAGAGCCCGGTGATGGTACTGTTCGGTCGTCAAAGAGTCATCTGACGCCAGAGATGCCTGTGTCGATGTCCTTCATGGACTGGCGAATCCCCTGTGCACCTTTATTCGGCAGCCGAGTATGGGTCGCAGACTATCGGGTACTCTACTTTGCACCGAGTGGGATCTGGACCGATGTGGGCCTGGTGCTGGTGGGGCGCATTAGGTATGATGAATTTTACCTTCCTTAATAATCATCTTGATCACCTAGTTTGATCTTATATATCATCACGAAGAAGTCACAATTTTAGATCATGCTGATATTGTTGGATTTTTCCAGTGTCTCCCTTAGGGATTTGCTGTTCCACGTGGATTATGGGGTCCACGTGGGGCATCGGTGCGTTGGCAGCCCATCCCAAACGCCCCTAGACAATGCAAAACTGTGGAATAATCCACAACCAACACCCAAATTTTAATGTAAATTACAAACATATCTCCTGTCCATGTAGACATGCACTCGATAGCATAACTGATATTGCGAAGGTTGACGTCTTTTTTGGTAGTTAAATAAAAGTGTTCGGACTTTATGCCAATGAAAATTAACACTGATCTCGATCAGTGAGGAAAGGTCTAGCACATGAACTCAAATCATCTGATGAACCTAACTTGCAGGATTAACATCGCACCATGGAATGCCATCTCGCGAGATCTCGATCATGGCGTGTCCGCGAGAAACGTAACACCCGAGCTCCCTTTTCTCGTTTCTGTTTAGACGGGATCGTCTTTCGGCGGGCGGGATTGTGTTTCGGCGGGTGAGCTGATCGAGTGAACAAGGGGATGACTTAAAAGTCCCCCCACGGTCGAGCACTCGTCCTCCCCACCCCGACACTCTCCCTCTCACACCCCCAACACTCTTCACTCTCCCCCACATCTCTGCACAAGCTCGTTGGAGCACTAGGGGCTCTCCCCGTCGGCCGGCCGCCTCAATCGAGGGCGAGAGGTGTGCGATCGGGTTCGCCGGCGTTGGGTCTAGAAGCAGACAGGCAGATCGAGGCATCGAGCTTCCGTTGAAGTGGGAGTTCCCTCGGACTCTCCCACTCCCCGCCGGAGCTCCTTTCCCACCGACTGCCAGTCAATCTCTGTCTCTCCCTCTCCCTCTGACTCTCTCTCTATCTCCCCCTCTCCCCCAAACTATCTCTCTGTCTCACAACTCACCCTCTCTCAATCACTCTGAGCTCTCCCTCTCCCCCGAGTTCTCTCTAAGCTCTCCCATTCTCCCCTGGACACTCTCTCTATTTTCCCCTCTCCTTCGGACTCCCTCTGTCTCCCCCTCTTCTCCGGACTCTCTTCTCTGTCTATCTCTCACCCTCTCTCTCTTCATCTCTGTCTGTTTGTCTCCCCCCCAACTCTCTCCTCTTGGGCTCTCTCTGTCTCCCACCCGTTTTTCAGTCGTCGGATTGAAGTCCGTGGTAGCAGTAGTGGGTTTTTCTTTTTTCTATGATTCCTCGTGTTATTCTTTTCTCTTTTTTTTAATTGAAAGGTAATACTTGCAAGGTGGGAAACGAGGGAGTCCGTTCATCCCTTCATTGCGGAAGGGACAAGACGTGCCACCCCGGTCACCAGACAAGCGATTTCATTAATGAAAGTAGTAAGAACATAGAGAAATACACGGATAGAGATGACACCCAAGCAAGGGGTGGAGAACAACAAATAGCCCGAGGGCCCCAAA